>VDFB02289808.1:0-23598 GCA_007258455.2 Sequoia sempervirens | reverse complement strand
AAGTTTCTAAGGTATGGAAATCTGCCACCCCCTCCTAAATGCGCCCATCCTGTAGCAGGGGTGAAATGCGCCCAAAACACAAGCAAGTCAAAGCAAAGTCAAACGTGTTAATCCTCCTCATACATGGAAATGCGCCCAAGGTTGCAAGGGGTCAAATAGGTCAACATTTCTTATCCTCCTCAAGGGGCAAAATGCGCCCAAGTGCATGCATGTGAGGACAAAGTTTGGAAGGCGAAGAGTCACCTGAAGGCGTTCATCCATTAGACACATCAAAATGCGCCCAAGGGGAAAGAAAGTCAAGAAGTCAAAGATCTCGTCCTCCTCCATAGGCAAAATGCGCCCAAACTTGTGCATGTGAAGACAAAAACGTAGAAGATGAAGGGTCACAAGGCGTGGTGGCAAGTTTGTCCTCCTCCTACATCAAAATGCGCCCATGTTTGGATGTGAAAAGTAATTAAGGGTGGTAATTGAGGTGAAGAATATTACCAAAGCATGGTGAAAGGTGTAAATGTTTGGCGTTATCCTCCTCCACCCTCAGAATGCACCCAAGGTGAGTTAGGCGTGATTTTTTCTCCAAGAGTGTTGGGCGCCTAAGGTGATATTAAATATCTTGAGGGCGTTAGAATTATTTCAAGGTGTGTGGCGTAATTTTAAATCCCTCTTCAAGTGCTATATGCGCCTAGGGAGATGGGAGTCATAAGGGGTGATTTTAGAATATCTGAAGGTGTTGAGAATAAAATGCTAAGTGAATTGTGCGCCTAGAGTGAGGGGAGTTATAAGATGTTAAAATATTTTCTAAGGGGTGATTTTAGAATATCTTGAAGGCGTTGAAATACTTGAAGGTGGTGGAAGTAAAATAAAGTGTGCTAGGCGCCTCAAGTAGAAAAGTGAAATATTTTCTAAGTGTTGGAGAACTCCTCTAAGGCGTTAGAAATTTTAATAGAATTGCCTTTCAAGTGTGAAGTATGAAGTGAGAAATAAGGCGTGCCGGGAATGAGTAAATTCTTCCAAACGAAGTTGATAAAAATTTCCTCTCCACTGGCAAACGAATTTTTTTTTAAGGAAACTTCTCAAAGTGCAAGATGATTTAAAATATTTTCTAAGGCAAATTATTTTTCTTTCTTAGAAAATACGCCCAGAGCCTCAGGGTGGTGAAGTTTTCCGGAGCACGAGCAACTTTCCTCAGAGATGCAGTCAGAGACGATGATATTGCAAGGTGATTCAAATTTTTCAAGAAGTCTGAGCAACACAGAGTGATCACAGGCGAAGAACGAATTTAAATGGTGAAAATAATATTTTTCTAAGGTTCAAATTGAAAAATTAAATGAACCCGTTCGTTGGGTACCCATGGATTCCAGACAATCTGAAGAAAAATTGCTTCTGGGTACTGAACATTTGTGATGATAAATGGATTTCCAAGTCTTTCAAGCTTCGCTGACACTTTTTCAGTGAAGAATTTAATCAGTGCTCAAATTGTGAATTTTCCTAAGGGAGAATTTTAAATTTTCTGAGGCAAAAATGAATAAAATGTGTTTTCAAAGTGAATTTTCTTCGAACAATGAATCTGAAGGGAGTTGCCTAGATAATTTTGATTAAATTCTTCGAGGATGAATTTTCCAGAGCAGAAGAGAGTTAAAATTCAAATTCCAGTAACAGAGCTCCGGCTGGTGAGTAAGAAAATGATGAATTTAAATTAATTTTTTTCGAAAAGAAATTCAAAAACGCCAGTCAAAGTCAAGTTTCTAGAAGAATAATATTCCCGACGACTGGAGACAAGTGTCAGAAGCACCAGAGAGGGAAAGTTCGAATTCTTGGAGTGGAGTAGTGGAGTTTAATGGCACTGGCTAAAATTAACTTCTTCTAGAATTCAAGTTTTAGCTATAAAATGGAGAAGTTTTTCACTTGTTTTCACAACTGAAGAAGGCGAACTTGCTCTGAGAGTGAAGTGTTGCAGTGAATTGTTGCTTGAAGAGTTTGAAATCTGAATGTTGCTGAGTTAAAAAGGGACGCCTTAAGTTGCTGGAGAGCTTGAAGGAATTCGAATTTTTGCTGAGGAATTGAGTTTGCTGAAGGGGCGCACTTGAAGGTTGATCAAATTTGCAGTTAAAGGAGGTACGCCATTGCTGGTTAAAGGAGTATTTGCTGAAGATTGAAGTTGCTTGTGAGAGGTACGGCTTTGCTAGTGTTGAGGCTGAAATCTGATTTGTTAAGTAAGTTGAAGTTGCCAGTTGAAGGGATGCCTTGTATTGAGTAAATAGCTGAGAGCTTTGAAAGTACGAACTTGCTAGTGTGAGATTGCTGATTGCTGATACGAAGTCATAGAAGTTAAAATTGCTGATTGCTGATAGTGAAGTAAAGTCATCAAAGTTCACTTAGAAATCTGTTCCAAGTGTTGGAATTCGAACTTATTCAAGAGAAGAAGCTGAGGTTTGCAAACATGAGAGTTATTGCAGCTTCTAGAATTCGACTGCAGCCCCTATACAGTGCTTTAGTTTATTAAATTTAATTGCTGATGAATGTTTGTTATGTTGCAGATGGCTGAAGCGAGGACAACCGGAAAGGACAATGGTGCCTCAAGACAAGCTATGATCAAGAAGCTGAGCAAGACATTCATGCCAGAATCGAAATTCATTTCAAAGCTGGGCAAGTTGACGGACACTAACCTGGGCTCTGTCAACCTGGATACCTTCAAGAACAGGCTGTTTGGAATTGGAAGTCATCGGGCTTCGGCTACTTCGCACAACATCGTCCGAAGTGGGCTATATGCAGCTGCTGGTTTTCCGCCAGCTATTCAGTGTTCGGAGCTGATAATGGAGTGCGCTAACTGCTACGAAAAGGAACACCGGTCTATCATGTCACCAGATGGCCAAGTGCTTGCCAATCTTACTCCGGCAGCCATTGGTGAAGCTTTTGGGGTCCCAGTGCACAGAAATATGATTTACAAATCCAGGGAGCGAGCGGAGCGGATGTATGCTTCTGCTTTCGAGAGGTGCATGGATACAATTAACACTCATTGGAAGAGCACTCCTAAGCCATCTCGTGTGAAGTTGCCAAAACAGATCATAGTAGAGGACCTGAAACAAGAATACTGTGATCTTATCATGATGTTGAGCAGGGTTGGTGGTTGCCCACAGTCCTACATTTTTGAGCCTTGGATGTTTTATTACATCAACTTGGTGCTAGAGGGCAAGGATTATGTCAATTGGGCCGAGATGATAAGCGACAATATACATGAGCAGCTCCTGAGCTTGAGGAGAACGAAGACATTTTATATGAGCTCCTACCTTATTTATATGTTGGCACGAATGACGAGGTACAGGGGGATTTCTTACAAGGAACCCGTCGGTTGTGGCTCCCACCAGTTCAAAATCCATGAGGCGTGTACACAGTTGCACCTGTCAAGCACAACCCACTACAAACGTGTCAACGATTCATTCACCATGTACATCACGAGGCTGCTTCAGGAGAGGTTACATCACAGAATCTCTAGGGATGCTCAAGAGCTGATTGAAAGGTATGGGTGCTGGTTTATTCAATTTCCGAGATTTTCATACATTAGGCTGCAAGGATTTTCTTCATACCCTTATAGGTTGCCTAAGTACCCAACAGATAGAATAATAATGCTAGAGGTATCCAGACAGTTGCTAGCCTTTGACAAAATTCAAAAGAAGAAAAAGAAAGGAGGGATAGAGTTTCCAGTTGTGATGGGCAACTCGGATGAGGTGTGTCCTTCGATACAGGCAGCTAGAGAAGCTGAAAGTGAGCTTCAGTTTTATCACTTCTCATATCATACAAGTAGACAACACTATGGCCCGCATCATAACATCAAGTGGGTGTTGTCAGAGGAGTTTAAACATAAGGCCACTATTGAGGATTATTGGGCTGATGCAGTTGATGAAATTGAGGTAAGGAAGAGAATGTTTTCTCGGTTGCCGATTACTCTGATCAGGGAGTGTGAGGTAGTTCCAGTTCCGGACCAGGTCAGTGAGGATATGGATGTTGTGCATCCAGATTATGCAGCTGTTCGAGATACTCCACTTCCACCTATAGATTGGTCAGAGCCCGAGGTTGCTGATTTGGATACTCTTTCTATCCCGGTTATGACATTCACCAGGGCATGGGTTGACAGGAGAGTGAACAGATTGAAGAGTAGGTCAATTGCCTTGACTTACAATATGATGGGAGATCACAGGACGCCCACCGCAGGAAGGAAGAAACAAATTACGGGGTCGAGTCGAGAAAATAGGGTCCAGAGTCCAGAAAGAAAGAAATAGTTCAGCTAGAGCCTCCACGAGTCACAGTGGCAGTACCCTTGGAGACACGTTCTCCAAGCATACAGGAGGTGTCTTTGTTTGCTGATCAGAGGATTGCAGTGAATCAGGTACCGGTAGTACAGGATGATATTAATTGCCTCCCGCGAGTCGATTGGCGAGTGCCAATGTACTTGTTAGGATTGATCAGCGGGATGATGGGGGACTATTCTTGACCCACCGGTTTCGAAGGGAGTTAAGAGGAAGGCCATGAGCGATGGCGATGATGATGATATAGTGCCAGGTGACACTCAGCCACTTGAGGACAATGAGCCTCGCCAGAATGAAGAAGAAGTTGAGCAGGTTAGAGAAGTCGAGGCACAGGAGCAGCGGCCCTTTGATATACTATATGAGGTGCCCGATTGGCTTAACGATAGAATGAGAAGAAGCCCGAGTGAGGAGCTTGATCCAGCGGTTGAGATGGAAGAGTTCTTGAACCGGATCAGTGCACCTCCACCGAAGAAGAAGGCAAGAAAGTTTTCGAAGATTTCCACTGATGAGGGTGGCTCTCGTACTCTTCACGTAGCTGTCCCACGAGTTGAGTGTGACCGGAATGAAGCAGTTCCTGAAAATTATGTGGTCACCACTTTGGATTTGGGACGCCCTACTGGTGCTCAGATTGTTGAGGAGTGTGATAACTCCTTCCTCGCCCTCAAGGATAGGTTGTTCAAGAAAGAAGGAAAATATAAGAAGTTGAAACGAGAACACAAGGCGTTAGTTGGATATGTTCAGCAGTTGTCTCGTTCTCGAGGGCAGGATGTACCAGTGATAGAGCCTCCAGCGGATATTCCTAGAGAATCGATCATCGGCTTAGTAGAGTTGGGGAGGAATGTACGGAAGATAAATGGAGTCCACGGAGTTCGTATTGAGACCGAGAAATTTATGGAGAACCTTGCTTCTGCCTTTCAGCAGGCCTCTACTATTTTGACACGGATGGATGCGGTGGATCATGCTTGGGGTGATGCCTCTATCTATCAGAGTAGGGTGATCCAGCGTCTTGAGGTATTGAGGCATGTGCCATTCACGATTCTTGATTGATGGAGGTGTCATTGAGGCCGAATGACCGATATGATTTCTCACCGGTGGTATTCTTGGCTATCCGCAGTAGCTTCTTCCGATGCAGCGGTAGTTCAACGAGGATACATAAGGCTATGGCCAACATTATAGATGGAGTTAGAACACCTTTGAGGCCATATTTGCTAAATTTGAATCGGATGAAGTTAATTTTGATAATTTGAGGGGTTTGCTGGTGCCTTTCTTTGCAGATGTTAAGACCTTTGTACAGGATGATTTCGAGAATACTGCTACATTCTCCACTTTGATCTAGAACACGCAGGACTCCTTAGGCACGCTTGGAAAATCTTGTACAAGGCGAGCATTAGATCCACGGTGTTGTTAAGAGTTTGATTAGATTGTGTTCCGCCTATTTCAGTTCAGGAGGTTGAGGCCGTACTTAGCAGATTTGTTGAGTTGGCAGTCAGAGAGAAGGCCAATGGGAACACACTACTGGACGAGGATCTTCTAGAAGACTGAATATGGAGCATTTATTACCTTTTTTCTATTTTCGGGAGTGAGTGGGAATCTTTGATTCATTTAATGTACCACTCCCTATTCTGGCAGTTTTTAGGGTTAGGGCTGAGGTGGCACGATTCTGGCCACTCTATTGATTGTAACCCTAGCCGTCCTTTGGGACTTGGCTAGCTATAAAAGGGGGAGTCCCCCTCATTTGTAAGGCATTAGAAAATTAGAATTAGATTAGACATTGGAGTAGTAGAGCATTAGAGCTAGATAGTGTAGCATTGTAGAGCATTTTTGCATAATTTGGAGAAGAGAGAAAGTTTTCCCTTTGAAAACTTTTGAGGAGATTGTTGTGTAACACATTTTATGATAATAGATCTTTTCATTGATGATGGAATTCGTCTTGTCATGAAATGCTAGCAAGGTTTCTTCTTCCTTTCGTATCCAAGTAGCTTAAATTCATGCAAGTAGCTTACTTTGATGTGTGGTGTTTCATTGAGATAGCTTCGCTTTATTCCATACCACTAGCGGCTTGTTGATGATAAGTTCGCCTTATGTGGTCAACTGGACATTATCTTGAGTTTAACTTCGGTTGTGATTTATATGCTTATATGCGTCGTTCTGATGGTGTATGCATGTTAATTCATAATTTGAACATCTTTTGCTATTTCCCTTGAAGATTGCACCGATTTTGCTAAGGCTGTCCGACGGAGGCTAGTGAAATCCGGTTGAAGTCTATTGAAACGAAGCTCCACATATCCTACATTTAGAGTAGCACATAAATTTCTTAGGCCTTAACCCCTTTTACTTTCCGCACTTTTTGATTAGTTTTAGGAAAGGAACCACATTGCCAAATCATACGCGCAAGAATCCCCTTCAAATCACATACCCGCTGCTAACTGCAAGGAATCTGAACAATTGTGTAAGTCCCCTCGTAAGAACACAGCAATTCACATCAACCAAACTGGGTCTATTCGCACTTAAGGAACCTTGGAGTTGAACATGCGAACTTTCTCGCAATCTTAGCGCATGGAATACTTTGATCAAGAGAGAACGGAGTAGCCCCAAAACTATTTTGTTCTGCTGTTTGGTATGGTCACAAAAACACATCAACAAGCTTGTTGGTTGCATGTTTTAGGTCATTGTTCTAGTATCTAGCTCTCCAATCACATGTCGACCTCTGTGGTGCTCGCCTCTGAGTGACAAAAGCGGTCAAAAGAAATCCTCTCTCGACCTTCAGGAGGTATCAACTCCCCTCCTCATTAAGCTGCCATAAGTGTATCGTGAACATCTCCTCTGCTCCTCACATGCTACCTCATCAGCCTCAGTCTCACAAAGTTGGCTGGTAGGCCTATCTTATGCTGTGATGCTGTCCTAGGTGCCTGCGAGACCTTGCTTCCTCCTCTCATTGTCCGCGATGTGGTGACGGTCTCCTCGAGTGCTCAATCTGCAGTGCCCTTGTCAACTGCTGTATCATTTCTTGGATTGACCTGCATGTAAATCTCTGAGTGCAAGCAAAACCTCAGCATCATCCTGATCTCTAGGGTTTTGAGGAATCTCGTTCCTGGGAACATCTGTTCTATCTGCCCTATCATTCCTGTCAGCCATATTTCCCGGCTGCCTACTCAAACTCTGTTGCCTGTCAATCAGAGCACGTCTGCGTGTGTAATACCTGTGAGATCCAAACTGTTCTGGCTGCATAAGACTGCTAAACCCTTAGGATGGTAGGATTTAGCTCTGATACCACTGTAGAAACCCCTGTTTCCCCGTTTTCTCTGTATCTGACTGTTTTTATGATTTTCTGAAGGTTTTTGGTTTTTTGACTATTTTTGTGGTTTTTGCTTAAAAATAAGAAATTGCGATTTTTGCAATAAATGAAGAATAAATTCAATAAAAATAAATCATCACTGAAAACTATAGAATCAATAGCAAATACTGATGCCAGGCTATTATTTAATCTTCTGCAATGATTACAAAGATGATCCAGTTACATGCAAAGTAAAAGGTAATGATATTTATGAAACCTGGTTTTGCTGCAGCAATAAATGATCTTCAGAAAGATGGTACGGCTGAGAAGATAGGTCACTTTTCCCTCTGCCAGATGCTACGCAGTGCCTCTCTTGTTATTTGCGCCCTGATGAATGAAGCCAGATGGTGAAGACTGAAGGCGATTTGCATAGAACTCAAGGGTGGCTTGAAAGAGAAAGAGTATGGCCTGCTGTAAAGTACGGCTGTGTTAGACCAGCTGGTACAAATGGTACGACTCCTTGTAACAAGTGCCCAAACTCAAGAATATGGTGCGCCTTGACCAACAACTACTTTTTGGATGAAACTCTGTCAAAAACTCTGAAGTTTGAATCACTATGATACTCTGTAATTTCTTCTGAATGAAGAAATCTCTCAACTGGCAATAGATCAGGTGATACCTCACACCCTCTGAACTGCTTTCAATGGAGATGGCTCGTTCCCTAATGAGTTCGAGACTGAAACCCTAAAACTTCCATTCTCTGACGAAGTCTTGATCAATTCTCAATTCACAAATCACATAAATGGCTCGAATCCCAAGGCAAATGCACTATATCCCTCAAAAGTGCGAATTCCTTAAAGATAGGGAATTTTTAAATAATTCGACCTCTTCTTTTAATTTCTTTCAATAGTCTCAGCTCAAATATTAAATTATAAATTTAATCTTCAAATGGCCCCTTTCTGATGATGGGCGACCCCTTTATCAAAATCACTTAAGTTATAATAAAATATTATAACTTTATATTATAATCTCCAATTAATTAATATTTAATTAATTCAATTAAATATTAATATCTCTCTCATTATTCATCCGATGCCTGATCCGTCTAAAGCTGACGAACACCGAAGTGATTCTGAACACCAACAATCCATACTGCTAAAAATAGCAGGGGTCCCACGCTGACTGCCAATAACTGCTAAAAATAGCAACTTATGCAAGAAGTGTCCGAACGAGCCCGAACGAAAGCCAACTGATCAAACTCTGCCAACTGAAGCTGAGCCAAGCTCCAACATGACCCTCTATCCAGTCTATCAGCCTACGAGGGTCGTATGATAGGCTAATCCTGTGCTCTGAGAGATGTCAACGAGAAGGGGACATGATATAACCTTAAGGAAAGAACTTATATATTAAGATGAGCATAAGAAGTATGACATATATCTATGTAATGTCCTATGAAGATGTTTTCCGTTTACTTGACAAGGAAACCTTAGTAATCTTATGAAGGGATTCCAAGTTGACATATTACAATTCTAACTGGGAAGGTCGGTCGAGTAATCAGTCTTAGATCTTGAGGGTGTAAAGGCGTCACACTACTAGATTTGCTCCTCCACAAAGCTCCAATTGTTTATTGTCCTTTCTTCTTTTGATTGGATGCTTTTGATATCTCCTTCATCGTACCTTGTTTTCTTGCTTGGATTTCCTTTTGCTTCTTCATCGGACATTGCCTCTATATTACGTATTTGGCTTCCACATGTGTCTTGGTTCCCAATTTTCTTTGCATTTGAAATACAAATTTCTCCTTTTTAGGTCACTTCAGTTACAAATATGTCTAGTCTTCCATTCCCCTTTGCATTTGTGACATGATTTCCCCTTTCTACCCTCATCTTGTTTACATACATGACCTTGCTCCCACTTTCCTTTACAATTGAAGCATAGTCTTTCCCTTTGAAGCCTCTCATGGTCGTTATTAGAAATAAAGGTGTTTTTATGGTATTCTTTCTTATAGGGGGGTTTTGTATTTGCATCTCTTGTTCTATCTCTTGAAGTTATGTCCTCTAGTTTTAGGGCTTTATTGATTCCATCCTCAAGGGAGGTAGGATTTAAAGCACTTACCCATCCTTTGATTGAATCCTTTAACCCTTCTACAAAAAGGTAGGTGAGTTGATCCTCGTCAACCCCTAAAACTCTAATTGAGATCCTTTGGAATTCTGCTATGTAATCCTCAACTAATCCATGTTGCCTAAGACAGGTTAAATCTTTAAAGTCTTTTTGTGGATGTTTTCTGTCAAACTGTTTTATAAGTTTTTGTGTGAATTCATGCCCTTGGGTGTGGATACCATAATGCCACCACTCATGGGCCAATCCGTCTAAATGTAAGATAGCAAATTGGATGACGTCTTCTTCTATTATAGGGCTACGGGTTAAGTGTTTAATTTTTGTATCCATGCATGTGATGTGATATTATTTGACCCATCAAAATTTGGAAGTGACAGTTTTCCCACTTTGTGTTGTAAATTTTTGTTAGTTTGGTTCATTGCCCTCTTGTGTGATCTTCTAGTCCTAGCCTCACAGTATTCAATAAAGGGGATACTCTTCTTAACCTCTAGGTCAAGTCTTGTATATTCATTAGCAATATGTCCCCAATCCGATTCTTGTGCCTCTACTTCCTCATTCTCCCTTAGGGATCCCTCCCTAGTTAGGAAGGGTGGTCGAGTTATCCTAGAGGTAGATCTTGAGGGGTTATTATTTCTGGATTGGCTCAGCATGGTTTCCCTTTTGTTTTTTCATGAGGTCTAAGAGTACCCATGGTGGTGATCATGTTTTGTATTGCTTGGAGTAACGCCTGACTTATTCAATCTCATTTTTTTCATTAAGGGCTTGGGTTTTCTTAACATTATTTCCAAGAAATCCCTAAGTTCATCTCTCAATTGGTCACCCACGATATTGTTTTGAGTGTTGTTATTCCTAGAGTGCCTTCTTTGGTAAGTTTGCATTAACCAATCTTTCACAGGATGGCAGGATTATGCTCTAAAACCAGTTGTAATGTCCCCTTTTTGGGAAAACCTTAAATCTTGCCCTAGACTCACAAATATAATATAGTTAGAGTTATAACTTATCACATAAATGCTTTAAGTCAGATAAATCTTGGTTTTAGGTCCTACAATCATGTTAGATAATATTGAAAATATAATTCTTGTGATCAAAATATAATAAATGCCTTATCTATTTAAGCTATACAAAAAGACATAATTGTTTCAAGACTACCTAGACTACCAATATCCATAATGCATTGTGGAAGTTCCAATTACAACAAGACTTGGGTGAGAAGTAGGATAAGTCCACTTGAAGTTATCCATCTAAGCCCAAGAGCATGGGTGTCCGACCAAGACAACCCACCCCTTGGCCCCAAGCAGCAGGAACGTTCGAACCAAGACAATTCCACCCTTGAGGTGGGCTACTCAATGGATACACTTGTATCCGCCTTTTCTATCCATGCTATTGTTGTGACCTTTTTCACGCATCGCCCCATTGCAAATGGGGACCCCCTAATTTTGGCTTTACTTTTCGGTTGTTTTGTTGTTGTCTCTCTTTTCTACTTTCTGTCTTTCCGGGCTGTGTCCGTCATTAAGCTTAAACATGAAATTTGGCCAAGTCTAAAAATTAGGGTTTCCATCTTTCTGGTCAATTTGAGGTCGAGCAGGGTGAATAAATTGAAAATAGAGCTTAGCATGCTTCTAGCAAGTCTCTACTGAAATTTCATCAGATTTTGACTACTTACTATTTTTAGTAAGTGTGCAATTTAGGGCATTTTCTCAGTATTTTGCAAGTTTTAACAGTCACACTGCATTCAGAATACATCAAGCTACTCGCGTGTAAAATTTGAGCTGAAACAGACAACTTTCTATTTTTAGCAGTTCAGCTTCTGATGCAGATTTTAGGGATTAGATGCAGAATTTTTCAGCACATGTCTGCATATTCCTTCTGGGTTTTCAGAGACCTTTGAGACAGTATAACATGCAAAGTGAGATAACGACTTTCAGAGTTCAGCCTTCAGAGGCTATTTTTAGGGTTTGCATGTCAGGGTTTCTTTTGCATGTCAGATGATTCCTTATGGGTTTTTTGAGAGCTTCGCGATGATATGACATGCAAACGGAGATGATCACTTATTAGGGAACTTACTATTTTTAGCAGGTGCATCCCGACAGTCGCCTCCCAGCACTTCAGAATCATGAACTGATCGCAATGCATCAGAAACGAGAACAAACGGAGACCATTTGATACGCATGCAGAACAAATTAGGGTTTCCAGCTTCAGAGCCTGAAAAGAGGGGTAAAAAGTCAAAATTTTCGAAAACCGGTGTAAACCATCGCGATCAGCATCCTTCAAGCTATCTGCTGGTAAAATTTGAAGTCAAACGGAGCACTTATTATTTATAGTAAGTCATTTTGGAAACAGGCTAAAAATAGCAAATTAGTTGCATGCGCCGGTATCGATATGCAGGTCACGTGGTGAGGAGCACCCCATTCGAATTTCAAGTCAATCGGAGCTGTGGAGATACCAGAAGCAAGCAATTAATATTTATAGTAAAACACCTCCAAGAATATGCTATTTTTAGCAGGTCAACTCAGAATGGCAATGTCAACAGGGTAATGGAGTCATGAGGATCCAGTGTTCAAAATTTCAAATCATTCCGAGCTTCCGAGATTTGAAAATCAAGAGACTTACTATAAATAGCAAGGCACAGAGAAGCTAACAAAAGTCAAGAAAAATGGCTAAGTCCGAGAAAATCCTCCTACTACCTCAAAATGCGCCCATCTCAGCTGGAAGTCATGAAAAACGCCTAAGTGTTGATTTCATCCTCCTACCTTGGTGAAATGCGCCCACTCCAGCATGAGACAAGAGAAAAATTTTCTAAGGCAAAAGTTCATCCTGCTCCTATGGCAAAATGCGCCCAGCTCAAGGTCTCATGTTTGAAAATTTTCTAAGTATGAAACTCGTCCTCCTCCACCTTCAAAATGCACCCAAGGAGAAATAAGATGGTAAGAAAATATTCTAAGGCATTGTTAAATCTTCTTGCCACCTCCAAATGCGCCCTCAAGGTAGTGGCATGCAAAAAATTTCTAAGTATGAGTTTCATCCACCACATATGCTCAAATGTGCCCAGCAGAAGAGAGGTCAAAGGAGTCAACATGTTTCATCCTCCTCCTAGGCCTAAATGCGCCCAAAAGCAGGCATGTAAGGACAAAAACAAAAAAAGTCAAGGAGTCAACAAGGCAAAAGGCGTTAGAAGTTCATTCATCTACATAAGCAAAATGCGCCAAAGTTAGAAGCATGCAACAAGAGAGTCAAAGGAAAGTCAAAAATGTTTATCCCTCACACAGCAAAATGCGCCCACCTTGAAAGCATGACATGCAAAAAAATTTCTAAGGCAAGAATTTCGTCCACCTCATATGCCAAAATGCGCCCATGATTCAAGGCAAGCTAGGAAAAATTCAAAGTGAAAATTTTCATCCTTCATGAGGTGTGAAATGCGCCCAAGCATGCTAAGAAGAGGACAAAAGTTGACTTTCTCCTCTCTCCTTTGAATGCGCCTATATGAGGGCATGTAAAGACAAAACATCTCCATGCAAAGGTATCCATGCAAAACTAGAAGAAGACAAGGGTGTTGAAAGCCATGTAATGACAAAGTCAAGGGTGGCGTTTAAAGTTTATCCTCCTTCAAGTGTGAAATGCGCCTAAGGAGGAGATAAAAATGTGCAAGGCATTGGGAAAATATTTTCTTCATGGCATACAAGTGTGCTAGGCGTTAAAATTTAAAGTGTCCTCTTCCAACATAATATACGCCTAAGGTAAAGTTGATGAATATTGCTAGACGTTGAAAGTATAAGTCCTCCTGCCTATGTTAAATGCGCCATGCCAGGCAAATAAAATATGCTCAAGACAATTTTTCCAAGTGAAAAAAATTTTCACCACTGGCAAGATGGATTGAAGAATGAATAAAATTTTCTAAGGGACAATTTTTCAAAAATGCTAAGTGATTCAAAAAAATTTCTAAGGCACAAAATGTTCTTCCTTAGAAAAATGCCTAAGTCTGGAGAGGTGATGAAATTTCTCAAGACGTGAGAAAAATTGTCGGAGGATGCTGGTATTGCAGGATGGATCAAAAAAAAATTCTAGTCAGAGCAACAGGATGTTCACAGAGATAAAGAACGGGATTGAAATTGTTGAAAATATTTTTAAAGGTTCAAAATTCAAGAAAATTAAATGAACCCGTTCGTTGTATACCCATGAGTTCGACGAGTTCTAAAAGAGATTTTCTTCTGGGTATTGATGATTATCGATGAGGAAGGGATTTTAAGGTCTTCCACAGCTTGCCGGGGATTTCGAGGTGAAGATTTTAAATGGGCACTTGGTTGATGAATTTCCTAAGTAAAAGTTTGAGAAATTTTCTAAGGCAAAGAATAAGTGTGTTTGTGAAGATAAAATGCCCCGGCAGATGAATTTGAAGGTGATCGCCTAGATGATTTTTGATCAAATTCCGGATGAAAGCATTTTTCTCGAGCCAGAGTTGAATGAAATATCAAAGTGAAGTGCGCCAGGCAGAATGCAGGATAGGTTGGAAATTTGGCTAAGGCATGAAGAATTTGAACGCGAAGTTGGCTAGCGAAGGCGATGAACGCTTGGAAGTTAGAGCGTGAAAATATTGGTAAGCAAGTTAAGTTTATATGATGAAGTGTTCTAATACTCTTCTCCTTGCTTGTTTTGCAGGAGGAACGTCGAGACCAGGCGATGATGACTTGAAGTGATGAAGCAAATAGTCCAAGATGATAGATCATGAAAAAAGAAAAGTTGCAAGAAAATGGCTAAGTGTTGAGACTTAGTGATGGAGGAGAAATGTTTTCAAAACTTGAGATGGAGAAAAGAATGGAAGCTCCAGCGAAGTTGAAGAACAACATCAAGAAGAAGATCAAGAACAGTGTGAACGCGTCTCTGGATTGGAATCTTCTAGAAGGATGATGGACATTAGTGGCTCATTTATTGCTCCACTCTCCTTTGTGGCGGTTTTTAGGGAAAATCTTGTTTAGGGCTGAGGTGGCACGATTTGGGCCATCCAGTCGATTGTAATCTGAGCCGTCCGTTGGACTTGGCCATCTATAAAAGGGGGAGTCCCTCTCATTTGTACCTCATTAGAAAGTAGAAATTAGCTTAGAGTTAGATAGTAGACATAGAATAGAGGGACAACTTAGAAGTAGCTTAGTATAGATTGATAGTGTAGTTGAAGAAGAAGGAAAGTTTTCCTTTGAAAATTTTGTAAGAAATTGTTGTGAACACTCTCTCAATAAAAGAGTTTTTCATTGATGGTGAATTTCGTCTTTGTTGTGAGTAGCTAGCAAGGTTTTTTCGTCCTTCCAATTCAAATGGTAGCATAAAATAGTTCAAAGTAGTATAATTTTCATTCCACGCAAGTAGATGTTAATTGTGGAAGGTGGTCTTCAATTTGAGCAAACTTCGTCTATCCATACCACTAGTGGGCTCGCTGATGGTGAGTTCGCCTTGCGTGGTCAACTGGAACATCGCGGACTTAACTTCGTTTATGATTCACACGTTGGTATGCGTCGTTGTGACGGTGTCTTCGTGTTGAATTATGATTTGAACACCTTGAACTACTCCTCTGAAGATTGCACCGGTTCTGTGGAGGCTGTCCGAAGCGAGGCAAAGCAGAGCTTGGTTGAAGTTTGCTGAAGTTGAGCTCCATATCCCACACTTGGAATAGATTTAGACCCTCTAAACCTTACACCATTTTCAGTTCAGTACTTTCTGGTTAGTATAGGAAACCCGCACTTCATAGACAAATCTTTCGAACATTTGAATTCCTTTCTCCGTTGTTGAACAATTCCATAAGTCCCCTTGAAATACCAACAAATCACATCGAGCCAACTGATCCTATTCGCACTAAAGGAACCTTGGAGTTGAACGCATGAACTTTCTTGCAATCTTAGCATGCTGGATACGATCAAGAGAGAATAGGGTAGCCGTTGGCGACTTTATTCTGCATTGGTGCGGTCACGAAAAACACATCAACAACTATCTTGTCCATCCTCTTATAATTGCAATTCCTTGAATCCGTCTTAACAACCAATCATAGTCTGGATTGATAGGAAAGCCTTGAAAGGGGTGCTTGTAAACTACTCAACCCATCTATGCCCAAGAGCACGAGCATCCGACCAAGACAACCCACCCCTTGGCCCCAAGTGGCAGGAACATTTGAACTAAGACAATTCCACCCTTGAGGTGGGCTACTTAGCATTGGGGAGTCTGTAAACTACATTTTCCTAACTTGCTTCCTTCAACCTTATATTTGATTGGTCATAGGATAAGGACATACATAAGTATATACACAATCTATTCATTTATATTAAAGAGTCATATTTACTTATAAGGCCCAATAATTGCTGCAAGCATCATTATTGCATAATTGTAAATTTTATATATATATATATATATATAATTTAAACTATATTAAACTTACAGCTCAAATATATTCTTGACAATATATTTTATTCTTTTTTCTCCTCTACTGCTTTCCCAGATTTATGACTGAATATTATATTGATTCCCACCAATGATTCCTTATTTTTCTTTGAAAAATGACTATCTTCGAATACCCGATCTGAAAGCCACATTCTTTGCAAGAGATGTATCCTTTTACCTGATCGCTGCCTTTGAAAGGGTTGACCAATGCTTTTCAGGAGAATCGATGTGTACAGTAGTTGCTGCATTAGTTTGTTTTAATGATCGCTGACTTATATGAAAGAGGCATTGCTGCCTTTGGTTTGACTGATGCTTTTTTTTAAGATTAGTCTTACTATTATTAATGATTTGCTGACTAATATTTATTTCAAACTTATGTTTATATTTTAATAATATAATCATAACATTTATAATAAGATTATCACTGATAATTGTAATTATAAGGATATTTAGGCTATGTTTATTTTATTATTTTATTTTTGATGTTTGGTTATTTGTATTTTAATATTTGATATTTTAACATTAAAGTATAATAAAATAATTTGTCAATATATTATTATTATTTTATTCTAATGTGCTACAATCTTGGGAGGGATATGACATATATGCACTAATTTACAAGTATGCCATGTATACATGCATATACCTTAGTGCATTTGTGTGTGTGTGAGGGGCAGAGAGAGAGAGAGAGAGAGAGAGATCTTACATGTATGTAAGGGATGAGCTCATTTGCAAAGGAATCTTCCCAGACAAATTATTATTTCCAAGAAACCTGCAATTGATGCAATATGAGTTGTGTTAAAATAGGTCCACATTATCAACCCCCCTAATGAGATTACTAAGGTCATTTTGGAATGCAAATACTTGTGAATACTTATATGATTCAGACAAATATAGTTTTTTAAAGAAAGTCACTTACAAGAATATTAGAGAGCTCAAATTTTGAAGTGAAGTGGGAAACTCTCCTTTAAAATTATTAAAACTCAAGTCCCCGATACAACAAATAGTTCAAAATGAGTAGTTAAAGACAAATAAGATCATTCATAGGACACATAAAATATGTATCATAAACAATTTTTTTTTCAAATTTCTAGTCCATGAAGCTTTGCATAACAACATTTTTGCTTATTGAATATTATAAATTATAGTTATTGCAATGATGGTGTTGTGCAATTTTAGTCAATCAATCGCAAGATATCCTAATTAACAAACAACATGCATCATGAAACACTAAAATTTCCAAAAAATCATCACAACCATAAATTGCAAGAAACTAATATAAATCAAGAGAAGAGAATTATTTTCATTATAACTAAGTAGACACCTATAAAAGAACTTGCGATTAAAATGAACTAAATAAAAACAATTCTCTTATTAAGAATTAGATACCATAATTTTATATAATTGACTAGAAGAAATTCAATTTCATGATATGTCAAGCCATTTATAACCCACAATTTGATACTTTAAGTTATTTTGCATATGTTTTCTATGACCCTAAACAAATAAAGTGGAAATACAAAGAAGCATAAGAGAGGATTTTTTGGTATGTACAGTGCAATAAGATCATATTAGTTAGCTATAAATAATATTTTTTAAATCATTTAGTGGGAATATATTGAGGCCCTCGCCCTTAAATTGTGAGGGTTTGTTCACAAAAACCACATCCCATACAATTCATTTATGGTTATACTGCTCTAACTTATGCTCTACCAGCATAGGATGCCACTACAATAACATTTCAATGATCTCATGTAGGGAAACAACTCCTCTCCTCATATGGTCAACCAATTCAATGTTGTCTTCCTCCAAACCATTATTGCAATCTTCTAGCTTGAATTCCTTTCTTTCCACCTCCTCTTGTAGGGAAACCTCTTGAATTCATTGCCAAGAGAACATCCCACAAATGTAGACCTTTCCAATAAGAATTCACTTTTGGAACATAGAAAGATGAAATCTAAAGAGTTATTTCTAAGGCTCATTGTGATAAATATCTTTCATAATTCATTTGATAGCAAGAGAATCTCCATGTTTAAAAATATCTTTCAAAACCATTCCCCCCACCTTCTTAAGAGAAGTACACTGATCCCAAAAGACAACACTATTTTTATTGTTACCTTTAGCATTAACTAACAAAAAAGTACAATTAATTGATTGACATGCAAAGAAGCCACAAGCTAACAAGAGGAGAAGCAAATGGTGTAAGAAGAAAATATTTTCTGGCAAATCTGAAATCTTCTAGCCAAAGACAATAAATTCCCTTACCATTTAGCAATCTTATTGTTGATCTTATCCCACACCTACTCCAACATATATTTCAAAAAATAATTGAGAGAAAATAAGATCCCCAAATATCTGATAACCTCATCAAGACCATAACATATCCAACCTCTATAAACAAGATAGCTAGAAAAGCTAACATCCCAACTCAAAATATTATATATATGCACAACTTTAGAGCTAGAATCAACACAATGAATGCCAAACCTTTTATAAAAATTTCCAAAATTATTATCATTCATATCAACCAAAATAGAAATATCATCCACAAATTGAAGCTCAATAAACCCATCACTAGAAAATCAAGTCAACTCTTTAACGAGAGGTCTTAAGGACCAATCCTTTAAAACATAATGAATAGGTTCAATATATGAGCTAACTGAGAAACTTTTCCTAGTGGACTTGTGGAGAATAAAAGCATTAGAAAACTCACCATTAATACAAACTTGAGTAGAAGTGTCTTTACAAAGAACACCATCCTACAAAACAAGCTCACCAAACCTCAAAGCCCTAAGCATCAAAATAATAAAAGCTCAATCAATCTTATCATAAGCTTTCTCAAAATCCAATAGGGCCAAAATATTTTACTTAGAAACCTTTTCTCCCAGCTAGTAATCAAGTTGTCGAGAATGTATCTACCTTGCAAAAAATCAGGGCGAGAAGGAGAGATAATAGTAGGTAATATCTTTTGAATCCTTAAAGCCAAAACTTTAGCAAATATTTTATAGAATATATTCAACAAAGTAATAGGCCTCCAATCCTTAAGCTAAGTATAATCATTGCCTTGGGAATGAGTTTAATAATGTCTTTGTTAATTTGACTACCCAATGTACAAGTCTCATAGCTTCATTAAACTTCTAATAAAATATTACTAATCTAATTATTGTTAGTTTTGTAAAATCCAATAGGAAACCCATCATAACTTGGAATCTTCCTATTTTTAAAATGAAAAATAACTTGGAATCTTCCTATTACTTCTACGTCAACTGGTCATTGACAGCAACTGCCCACTTGCGCACCCTTTGTCTATCGGCTATTTTTATTCTGACTTTATCCTAGACTTTCAAGAAAGGAACAGCGAAGGCAGCGAAGGCACAGGCACCAACGAATCAGGTGGGCACTTCTCAAGGCGAGTTGGGGCTGCGTGTGTGGAGAGGGCAGGCAGCAACTGGCAGTAAAAGACGAAAGTGGACTTTTCGGAGGTTGGTTTGAGGGTTTTGTCTGCACATTGGTGGTGCGGTGGGGACAAACCAAGGCATAAAAAACAAAGGTGGGGCACACAAACCTCAGGTAAGTGATTAAATTTGCTTAAGCCCTTGTTTTCTTTCTACAGTTTTGCCACGCTAAGCTTGCACTTTAGCATCTCTTAAACATTGATAAACATCAAATCTTAAACTGGGGAGGCTCCTTAGAATTAAAACAAACCAATCAAAACATAGTTACACAATCAGTGCTTTATCAGAAGGGCAATATTTTAACAGTAAAGTGGGGGCAAAGGGGTGGGCCAAATGGACAGCAATGCAGGCATGCTGGTCCCTTATGGCATGGCATGCAACCAGGACAGCTCTGCAAAATATTCTTTCATTACTACAGGAGCTCTAGAATCACTATTGTTGCAATATCAAAAACAGAATCAAACTCAAGCAAAAGAAAGGGACACAGGGGTAAACTAACCTTTGTCAATGCCAAACAGTATAAGAGGATTTTGCAACGCAGACAGGTTAAAATAACAAGGAAGCTGAAACAATTGGGAAACAAAAAATTTGTAGCTATACTTCCCAAAGTAGCCTACAATACTCACACTGCTTTAGGTAAGGGCATACATCAGTGTAATGAAATAACACAGGGTGAGAATAAAAGTAAGTCAAATCTGCTGGGAATAGAGAAAGAAAAGCAAATAGATGCTATAACAAGGTTGGAGGAAGAATCAGGGCAGCAAGAGTCCATGGGGTACTTTGAGACCATCATAAAAGGGGGAGAGGACAACCAAGACAGTTAGGGGCTATACAGCCCCATGTCAACCCCTCTAACGTGGTCTTCTGAGCTATATGTCAAGGAGTTAGTGGCCCTGAAAGGGAGGCTGGTCATGCTGGAAGAGAGAGCACAAGTGAAGGATAATGAGTTCCAATTGCTTTCAGAAGCCAATCAACAATTAGTGCAAAAAAATACATTGTTTAGAGACCAATTAAACAGCTTACAACTCATCATGGAAACAGGGCAGTGTGAGGTGTTAGATCTAAAATCTGAACTAAGTCAAATCAAATCCAAAGACAAAGTTCAAACAGATGAAAAACAAGGTTTCCAACATCCCAAAGAGTCTCAATCAATTCTAGCAAGCAAGGAGGCCAAGGAAAAGTCACAAATGGAAAACTTAGAAGGGGGCAAATCATGGGCGCACGTGACAAAGGGGCCGATAGAAATGCAAAGAGAAGATATAAGGAATCAAATCAAGTTACAAATGTGGGAAGAAAAAGAAAAGCAGGAGAGAGCAGCAAACATAATAATTAAAGGGTTGAAGGAACATGGGGATGGAGAAGTCACTAGTAGGGTGGTAAGGGACTTTCTTTTGGACAAGCTTCAATGGGGAGGGCATATCCTCCAAGCAAACAAAATTGGAAAAGTAAATAGAGGAGAAAAGAGAAGAAATATAAGGGTAACCTTGAAGGGTGTAGAAGATAGGAATAAAAATTTAAGAAGCAAAAGGTTCCTCCAAGGCACGCCATTTTATATTGATGAGGATCTAACCCCATTGTAGTTAGAGGAAAGAAGGAAAGAATGGGAGAAAGTTATAATAGCAAGAAAGGCAGGGAATGATGCTTGGTTGTATAGAGGGAAAGCCCAATTTAGAGGCAACCCGAATCACAACAAATAGGAAAGCGGGGGCCCCCAAGATCACCTCTCAATGGTAAGCTGGAATTGTAGGGGCTACCCTTGGAGGAGGGAGCCTGGGTTGGGGCCCATAGCTGAAGGAAAATATATCATTGCACTCATGGAAACACATGAACATGAAGGCTGTAGGATACCTGATTTCAAAGGGTATAACAAGATTTCAGTTTGGAATGAGTTAACGAAAAGCGGCAAGGGGCATGGTGGGGTGACAATCTTGGTTAGGAAAGAATGTGAAAAAATCATAAAAACAGAAAAAGAAGACCCAAATAACCAATACATTTGGGTTAAAATGGCAGATGGGGAGTCTACAACTTGGATTGCAGCTTGTTATTTTGCCCCCTATGGCTCTAAAGTGTACAAGAAAAGGAGCCTAGATAGAGAAGACCCATATGAAGCGTTAAAAATAGACATAACAAAATATGGTGCCACAGGCAAGATTATTTTGCTTGGAGATTTTAATGCAAGAACAACAAATAACCAAGCTTTGTGTTATAGTAAGGAAGAGGGACAAAATAGTAATCTGTTGTGGTTAGAGGAAGAAGAAAATCAGAGGTGGAAAAGGGTATCTTAGGACTCAAAAGGTGGTGTTTCGTCTTTCGGTGCAAACTTGTTGAGGTTTCGTTGTCTTCACGATTTAATCATATGTAATGGCATAAATACATTGCCGAGGTCAGGGGCCTTCACATGTCATACTCATAATGGGAAAAGCGTGGTAGACTATGTCATTGGTTCACAAAGTATTATGCCAAGGATAATTGAGGTTGAAATAGGGTGCTGCCCAATAGAGTTGAAATCTGACCATAGCCCTATTTACATAAAACTTGGAATGGAAACAGATGCCCAACAAAGAACCAGTCCGCAACCATGAAAAAGTAGAGATCTTCAAGGTAAAATCCATCTAACCTCAGAGAATCAAGACATATTTAAAAACATGCTTGAAAAACAGTTCAAAGAAATAAAAAACATTGGCAGCCCCAACAGAAACCAAAACATTATAAACAGTAGCAAGCTGATGTCAATCATTCAAGAAGCTCTCAGAACATGCAAAAGAGTTAAGGGTAGAAGAAATTCCAAAAACAGTTTTCCAGCAAATCCATGGTATGACGAAGAGTGTAAGGCAGCTAAAAGAGGTTTGAAAATTTCTGGAAATGAACATGCAAACAAAAAAATGTATGAGAAATTAGTAAGATCAAAAAAAGAGGAATTCATGATAGTAAGAAGGAGAGAACTAATCTCACTTGGAAGGCACAATCCGAAGGGTTTTGGGAGAGAATTGCAACAGGCTAGAGGTACCAATGAGAATAACATTACAAATATTCAATGGTTAGAATATGCAAAAATATTGTATGAAAGAGACCAAGATAAAACCTTACCTCCAACAATTAACACTAATGATAAACTTTTCACCACAAAGGATATCAAGGTTGGTATTAAAGCTTTGGCTGTGGGAAAGGCTTGGGACATCAATGGGTTACAGGCTAAATATTTGAAATGGGGCTTAGAGCTCTTGGCACCGCATATCAAAAAGATTTTCAATAGGGTCATTCAGCATGGTTTCCCAACAAATTGGACGACTAGTGTTGTTATCCCTCTCCACAAGAGTGGTGATGTCAACAACCCGTCAAACTACTGCATCATAATGATTAATCCCCTTTTTGGGAAGCTCTTTGGGAGCATGGTGGAGCGCAGAATAAGTTGTTGGGCTGAGAAGGAAGGTAAAAGGGCGAAAGGGCAAGCCGGTTTTAGACCAAAGCATTCTACAATTGATCATTGCATCACTCTCAGACACATGGTTGAAAAATTTTGGGATAAACAAGGTAATGAGGTATTTTGCTGCTTTGTTGACTTCAAAAAGGCTTTCGACACAGTCCCTAGAAGCAAACTTTGGAACAAAATGGAGCAACTTGGAATTCCGGAAAAGTATAGGGCTGCTGTCCATAGACTTTATGATCAGGTCCAGGCCAAAATCAGAACAAAGACGGGTCTTTCAGAGTGTTTTGGGAGTGACATTGGGGTCAAGCAAGGCTGCCCTTTGTCTCCCACCTTGTTTGGACTATACATAGACAAGTTAGAAGAGTGGTTAGACAAGCGTGAAGGCGATGGAGTGTTCTTGGCCACTTATGTGGTCAAATTGCTGCTATATGCGGATGATCTCACCTTAATGGAAAATTCAGAAAATGGTCTTCAAGAACATCTAAAACCTCTAGAGCTATTTTGTCAAGATGTAGGGATGCAAGTGAACATCAGCAAAACCAAGGTCATGATATTTACACTGAAAAGAACTAAGAAGCAATTAAATTTTGAATTTGAGGGAAGTTCTTT
>VDFB02289807.1:0-31970 GCA_007258455.2 Sequoia sempervirens | reverse complement strand
GGGTTGATTTCTCGATAAACGTTAAAAGTTTCCCCAAGGGTCCATAAAGGCTCCAGGATGCAAGAATTATGCCTAAAATGCAAAAAACGATGCAAAATAAGGTCCAAATTGGAAAAATTAGTGAAAATAATGATAAACCCTATCTTCAAGGTTAAATTAAGGCAAAAAACCCTAATTTTCTAGCATAAATAAACCAAGAAGGGTCACTTTTAATTCATTTATGCATTCACACTTAAGAGATTCTTGCTATTTTGAGCTCTGACCCTCCAATGAAATGGCATGCCAAGAGCTTCCAAGGCACATCTCCGACTGAGTTCAAGAGTTCCAGCAGCTTCTAGGCACATGACAACTAGTATGTAACTCCAAACTTGATTTGAAATTTGAATTTTTGATGCATTTATTATGCTTTGAAATTTAATCTTTGGCAGCATCGCTATATAGCAACGCCCAAATTGAAATTGGTGACACTGAAATGAGTTATAGCAGCTCAGCCATGGTCCTATGATCAAGGTCAGGTGATAGAATAGACTACGCCTACATATGATTCCTAGTTTGTACCTTCACGATGGCTAACAAATCTAGCGAGTGCTCCTCTGTGAGGGAGGCCCAGAGGTAGGGGGCTAGAGGCATAGGACAAGGTGGGTAGGATGGCCAGGATGGTCAGGTTTTGGGGGCTTTGTCGATCAGACAACAACCTCCAGTTGTACAGTAGGGGCCATAGCAATAGGAAGCACCACCACCACCAAATGTCAGGGATGCACAAATTCAACAACTGCAATAGTAGGTGCAAACTTTGACTAGTGAGCGGGATCAAGCCCACCAACAGATTTTGGGTATTACTGTTGAGCAGGATTAGACACAACAACAAGTGATTGCCATCATAGACAAGAGAGATCAAGCATTACAGAGGGTATAGGTCATGACCAAAGAGAGAGACCAGGAGATTTCCTTATGCCAGCAGATAGAGGCTATGATGGTGGCCACTCATGGTAGGACAGTTTCAGCCAAATTGTATAGAGAGGTCGTTATAGAGGCCACATATTATAGGAAGCACTACCATTGAGATGTACTGCAGGCACTTAGACAACTTGATTTTTCATAGCACAACGATGCATGGTCGAGAGTTGAGGATCAGCTTGAGAGGAAAACCGGAGAGGGTAGCAACCATCAGGGCTAGCCTTCGATGTGTAGACACTTTTTTATTTTGTTTCCCGATTCTTTATCCATTCATGGGTTCCTTTTTGATAGCCTCATGGATATTGTACTTATGATCATTATACATACACTGATCCAGATTTTGTACCATGACATTCATTTTTTGATATATATATGATATGGATATGGATGATTCATGATGTGTTCACTTATTTCATGTTTATGGATGCATATGATATGAGATGCTTATGTTATGTATGGATGCACTCTACTTATTTCTATATGATATGTTATGGAATGAATGATGCAAATGATGTGAATGTATTTCTTTTTGTATATTTTCTATGCAATTTGATGATGATGATGTATGCATATGGATGTATGGATGAAAATGCATATGATATGCAACGATTTGAGATGCTTATAATAACAAACTTATATTATTCATCACAACTCAAATGATAATGCAGAATGTATGATGAGATATGTAATGATTATGTTGATGGATGATATGATGATGCTATGATTATGAGATGTATGTATGTTGATGGTTTGTGGTTGCAGGGTGGATGCATTGATGATTTTTTTTTTAACTATCATGATACCAAGTTAGCATGGTGAGAAGAAAGAAGAATAAAGAATGAACGACCATTGATTTTGATGATTGCTTCAAAAGATCCAACAAATCCTTGATCCATTAAGAATTTATTAGAGATGGTGACAAGACAATGTAAAATGATGAGATGCTCACATTTCAGGATTGGGATTTTCATCATTCCTTATTGTTTGATATAACACATAGATACAATGCATCAAGATATTGATAACTAGGACAACATTGTATCTAGTGTAATGGACTTTGACTCAAAAAATAGATAGGATAGTTCTTTTTCACATCTTGACATACGTAAACCTCATTGGAATATAAGTTAGAAACTTAGAATATATTGGACCAAAGCATACACAATAGTCAACAACATACCTTTAATGGCCTTCTTACACACAACTAAGAAAGTATGCGCCAAGATTATTTTGCAAGAGTATCCACAAGCACAGCAAATGAAAGATAATGATCGATGCCCCATTCCTTTCTCTCTAAATCATTTTGATATACATCATCGAGAGGTCCTCAAAATGGGCCATTAAGATAAATCATAAGAAAAGGTCAAAGACAAACAATCAGTGTTATCTATATCTCTTGCCTAGTTTAAGTTTGGCTAAAGTGATATCTGATACTAATGTCCATCGCAGGAAGGATGCTAGGACATGTTGATCAAATTTTGTTTAATGTTAAGATAATGATGCTAAAATGAGCCACTGATATAAACTTCACTAACACATCTACCTATGATTTAGACTTAAGATTTTGACCTTTAGGTTTGCACTTTATGACTTGCTAGACTTGTTTTCCACTTGTTTTACCAAAGGTTGAAGGTGACAATTGATTTATTATGGGTGAAGGCTTATTGCAGGTGAAAGAGAGATTGGATGGGTGGTTTTGGATTTTTTAGAATATTTCAATGTTTTTGGTATTTTTGGAAATGAATTGAGGTTGTTTTTGGTCTTTTTGAAAGTTTATGCGAATGTTTAGGATTTTCATATTTTCTGAAGCTGTTTAGAATTTTTTAAGTTATTTGAGGCTTTTTTTAGGTCTTTTTGAATATTTTCTATTGTTTTGTGTTTTCCATTTTCAATTTTTTTTGTTTTTTTAATATTTGGATGTTTTTTTTTGAGGATTTTACCAATTTTTAGGGGTTTCCTGAGATATTTGGATGTTTTGGGGTTTTCAATAACTTCCAAGTTTCAACAAAGAACCTAACATAAAGACCTATCCTAGGGGCCTCGAGGGTTGATCAAAGATAAGCCTTGCTTACGTTATACATGCAGAGACCATGTAGTTTGACTGACTCAACCTATTTACAAGATGAAGATATGAACAGATGAAAGACGTCAGTTTATTATGAAAAACTCCTAAAGGACTGACCTAGGGTGTATCGGGAGCACATCAATCATGGCCTTACCTACGTTCAAGCTCAAAGACAACGTAGTTCGACAAGGGACCACTTTTTTGGATTTTTTGATGTTCAAAATTTTTAGGTTTTTTTATGTTTTCTAGATGTTTTGGATTTTTCCTTTACAATTTTTTGAATGTATTTTTATTTTAGCTATACATGATTTTGCAAATGTTTTTGGATTTTCTAATTCAAGATAAGATTCCAATGACCTCAAGATATACAAGAACCCGATATTTCCCATAATGAAATTCCCCCAGTGTGACATGTTAGACTACTTCGATAAAGGTAGAGCAAACTGAACTTTGGAATATGCCAAGTAGTGCTAAAGGGTTCATGGTACCTCATAGTGTCAATCCATGATAAGGACACAGTTGATGGATAAATGGCGGTGCAAAGAATGATAGGAAAAAAGAGCCAAAGAATACATGGAGATTCTTTATTTATGCAAGGCACTTGTTTGTCAAGTTTTCACCAAGGTACTTTCCCAAAGTGCCACCGAAGTGGTTTTCAATAGAGGATGATTTTTTTCCTTATTTTTTCAATTCTTTTTTCCCATTTTTTTGGATTTTGATTATTTTATTATTTTTTTGTATTTTTCAAATTTTATACCCTTCAAGACTAGGCATAAAACTTTTTGAGATGCAAGTTGTTAGTTGGCTCCTGCAAGGGTTCACCTTCAAGGGTTGACAATTGGTACGCTCCTAATATGTAGCTTGTCATGATGAAAAAGGGACCCAACCAGTTAGGTTCAAACTTTCCTTTGTTGTCTTGATATGGAAGGTTCTTTTGATTCTGCTTTAGGACAAGATCTCTAACTTGGAACGACTGACATTTGATCCTCTTGTTATAGCTTTGTTTCAATTGGTTTTGATATACTTGCAAGTGATTGAGGATGTCAAGATGACGTTCATCTAGGAATTCTAGTTCATTTAGTCGAGACACTCTATATTCTTCCTCAGTAATAAGGTTTTGTAATGACACTCGTAATGATGGGAGCTCAACCTCAATAGGCAAGATAGCTTATGATCCATAGACCAAAGAGAAAGGGGTTTCACCTGTAGGAATGTGGATACTAGTTTGATAAGCCCAAACAATAGGATTTAGTTGTAAATTCCAATCATGACCAGCTTCATTAACTATTTTCTTCAGGATTTTCAGGATAGTTTTGTTCGTAGCCTCAGCTTGGCCATTGCCTTGGGGATAGTATGGGGTAGAAATTCGGTCTTGGATATTGAATTTTTAGCACAACTATTTCACATTTTTATTTTTAAAGGGGGTTCCATTATCTGGTATGAGAGTTTGAGGAACACCATAATGACAAATAAGGTAATTTAGGATAAACTTTGCAATTTGTTTCCCCGTTATGTAGGTCACAGGAATGGCTTCTACCCACTTAGTAAAGTACTCAATGGCAGTTATGATAAACTTGTGGCCATTGGATGAGGTTAGGGTGATTTTTCTAATGAGGTCAAGGCTCCATTGTGAAAAAGGCCATGGCGTGATCATTGGCTACAATTCTTGAGGTGGAGCATGAATCAGATCCCCATGTTGTTGACACTGGATGCACTTTTGTGCATACTGATGAGCTTCTTTTTCCATGGTTGGCCAATAGTACCCCATCCTCAATAGTTTCTTAGCTAATGTCATATCGCTAGAATGGGACCCACATATTTCATTGTGTACTTTTGTTAAAGTAATTAAGGCTTCCTCTTGGTTAAGACATCATAGTAATGTCCCTTTGATGCTTCGACAGTAAAGGGTATCACCTAGGATGACAAATTAGGATTCCTTTTTAACAAAGGTCCTTTTAAGGTTTGGGGTGATATCTGATGGGAGAGTTCCTCTACTTAGGCAAGTGAATATGCCATGATACCATGGGGATCCAAGACCAACAATGGCCCATGTGAATTCAGATTCAAGGATTTCAAAAGCTGGCATGAGAAGTTGTTCTACCAAGAATTCACATTGGAGGACATTGCTTGGCATGTCTAATAGTGATCTGATTGTTGCCATGGCATCTTCTACTCTATTTTTCATGCGAGGAATTATCTCAAAAGTTATGTCTATGAAGAGATCCTTGAGATTATCCACCATTTTCTTGTAAGGAGTGAGCTTGTCATCTTTAGTTTGATAGTCGTCATTGACTTGGTTAATAACCAGCTATGAGTCTCCATAAACTTTCATCTCTTGAATCTTCCACTAAACTAATATCCTTAGGCCTGTGATTAGGGCTTCATACTCAGCAATGTTGTTGGTACACATAAATGATAGCCTGTATGACTTTGGGATACAATCACCTTGGGGGTGATGAAAAGAATGTTTTCTCCAAATCCATGTTGGTTGAATGATGCATCAAAGTACATCTTCCACTAAGCTGTGAGATTGATAAGGAACACTGATTCATTAGGAAATTTAGATATCAAGGGGTTATCAGTATAGATAGGTGCTTCTGCCAGTTGGTCTATGATTACTTGTCCTTTGATTGCTTTGCATTCCACATACTCTATTTCAAACTCTATTAATATGATCACCCATTTAGCCATTCATCCTCTAAGAGTTGCTTTGGATAACAGGTATTTTAATGGATCAATCATTGCAATGAGCTTGATTTGATGTGACATGTAGTGCCTAAATTTTTGTGATGCAAAAAATACTGCTAGGCATGCCTTCTCAATGGGTGAATAGTTCATATCATAGCCCACCTAGGTTTTGTTGATGTAGTAGATGGCTCTTTCCTTTTTGTTTTCATCATGTTGTGCTAAAAGAGCTCCTAGTGTTGTTGGTGTTGCTAAGATGTATAAGATCAATGGATTGTTTGGTATTGGTGGCATGAGCACTAGAGGTGTTAGTAGATAATCTTTGATCTACTGGAAAGCTTTATCACACTTGTCATCCCACTTGTAGGTTATCCCTTTATGGAGAAGATGCAAAAAGGGTGGATTTTATCTAATATCTATGCTATGAACCTTTTGATAGACTACATTCTACCTTCTAATCCTCTCATTTTCTTTAGCGTTTGTGATGGTTTCATATCTAGGATGTCTTTTACCTTTGTTGGATCAATTTCTATCCCTCTTTGTGAGGCAATAAAGCCAAGAATCTTCCCTGATGTGACCCCAAAGACACACTTTTTTGGATTCAATTGTACCTTGTATTCTTCAAGCTTGTCAAAGATGGGTCCTAAGACTTGTATGTGCTCACTTATGTTTCTTTATTTTTCCAAAATATCATCCACATAATCTTCAAACTATTTTGTGGATCATATCATGAAAGGTGAGGGTCATTTCTCTTTGATAAGTTGCTCCTACATTCTTTAACCCAAATGGCATCACATTCCAGCTATAGGTTCCCCATGGACAAGTGAATGCATTTTTATGTTGATCCTTGGTGATTATGATTTGATTATAGCCTTAAAAACCATCCATGAGTGATAGCATTTCATGCCTAGCTGTTAAGTCCACAAAGAGATCAATGTTAAAAAGAGGAAAATCATCCTTTGGGAATTCCTTGTTTAAGTCTCTAAATTCAGTACATATTCTAATGCCCTCAGTGAGTTTTGAGACTACTACCAAGTTTGAAACCCACTGAGGATAATCTATCAATCAAATAAATCCAACATCATGAAGCTTTTCTAACTCTAGTTTGACCAAGAGTGCTATCTAAGGACGCATCTTCCTTAATTTATGTTTAACAATCTTAGCTTCAGGATAGACTGCTAGGTGATGCACAACCACTTCTAGATCAAGACCTATCATATCTATGTATGACCATGCAAAGTTGTCTCTTCGATCTTTGAGAAATGCTACTAGGTTCTTTTGTTCTTTGTCCAACAAGGATTCAACATAGAAAGTGATTTGAGGTACTTCTTTTGTTCCCACATTGACGGGAGTGGCCTTTTTTGGATACATTGCAATAAGGGGGAGATTGAATCCCTCATCCTTGGGCACCTCAGAGAGGTTTTCACCATCAAATGTGTCTTTTTTTTTACTATTTTAGGATCAGAGAGTGCCACTAGGTGGTTTTCACTCAAGGATCTTCATATTAGTTGCATTTCATTAATTTTGCAACTGAAGGATTCAACTGTCTCCCCATAGTATGCCCCTGTGTTGAGCTCTATGTTGGAGCCTACTTTTTGATCTACCCATGATAAGTTGTCATGGAGTCCCATGAATTTTGAGATTGCTTCATCATTTTTGAATAATCCCATAATTAATGGTCCTTGTTGGTCCATGTCAATAAGTTGTGCGTATACTAGGTGTATTTCGATCGATTGGTTGCTTGGGACAAAGGATGTTATGGATATCATAAAGATAGTGTTTTTCTCAAATAGGTCAACAACATCAAGGGGAAAGTTATCTAAGGTTGTATCACATGATGTAGGTGACCAAGAGGAAGACTCAACTCGTTTAGCGGAAGTACCTTTGCCAATAAGTGTGATCTTGCTAGTAGTACAACCCAAGCCAAGATTCTTTATTTGTTTCTCAAGAACGATGGGTACTAGTAAACCAATGTCATTCTATCCTAGCTTTTCATTCTTGTTATATCCCTAATTTTGCATGAGCTATAGGCATTTTTTATCATCTTCCATGGGAAGAAAAGGGACATGTCATTCATCTTGATAGAGGAATTTAGAGATATCTTCCTCATTGACATCTTCTTGCTTCAAATCTCCTCACTTGGTGAAGGTAGTAGCTTCCATCTTGATTGTTTTAGGTTCATTGGTGCTAGATGTGGGTTTCCCAGGTGACTGGGGAGAAATATGTAGCTCTCCTAAGACAAAGGTGTCTTTCAATAGTTTTTAGTTTCCACAACCATCATCCTAGATCACTGCTTTGACATCGGGTATCTTTTGGGAATTTTTTTTGCTAAGGTAGAGGCTAGGGATGATGGGTCAACAAATCAGATTGATGGTGTATTCCCTTCATCATTTTTGGTTATTTGGGGTATCTTATAGAAATTGACCTCAAGACTTTTGTAGCAGTAAAAAGGCTCGGGATCTCCATGGATAGTGATTTCTCCACCATTGAAAGGAAACTTCACACACTAATGATAGGTCAAGGCTACAGCTTTTAGAACATGGATCCATGGTCGTCCAAGTAAGATGTTATAGGGAAGATCAAGATCAAGCACTTAGCATGTAGTTTTTGCAATAAAAGGTCCCACCTGAATGGGAAGTGCAATGATTCCTTGAGATACCCATTCTTGGTGATCATATTCCCTAATGGTGGTACTTTTTTTTTTCTCAATAGTATATTTTGAATAGTCCAAATATTTGATCAACTATAGGGCACAAATGCTCAGACCAGTACCTCCATCTACCAAGACTCTTTTGACCTTGTTTTTATGAATAACAACCTCAAAGTGTAAAGCATGGTTATGAGATGGTTGTGACGGTAGGTCTTTCTCAGAGAAGGCAAGAAGATGGTTGGTGATGTGGCCTACCATAGCTTGAAACTGATCAATATCAATATTCTTGAGAACGGATGTATCAGACAAAGATTTTTCTAATATTTCCCTATGTGTGAGGGATAACTGTAAGAGTTCTAAGATAGATATCTATGTGGGGTTCTACTTAAGCTAATCTAGAAGATTGTACTTGCTATGATTAGATGTGACCAAAGTAGGTTGTGTCATAGATTGAGATGGGACTCCTTGAATGGTTATTTTTCCACGTCGTGTGGTGACTCCACATTCCATACTAGCTCCTTTGATGGTAACAAAAGTGCTAATGCTATCATAGGAGACAACTACATTGGAATAGGTATGTTGCACATTGGTGTAATCCTTAGCTTTGTTGTTGTTGTTTTCTTTGTTGTGATCTAGCATAGGGTTCTTGTATATCTTAAGATCTTGGTTCCCATCTGGTGCCTCAACAGATATGGTATCATTTTCTATGAGGTCTTGGATGATTTTCTTAAGTTTCATGCAATTTTTTGTTTTATGTCCTTTGATTTTGTGAAAGTCATAGAGATCACGCTTGTTGTACCAAGATGGTTTTTCTTATGGTTCTTGGTAGTTTTCAAAGTTGGGAAGTGTTATCAAATTTCACTCTACCAACTTCTTCATGATTGTTTCGATAGGTTGCGATAACTGTGTGTACTTGCATTTAGGATAGATGTTCCTGTTAGTGATTCACCTTTGTTTCATGTCAGTGCTATTGATCGGATTGTTCTAAGAAGGCGTTGTTTGTTGCATAGTTGGTTGGATGTTAGCAACTTGATTGTTATTAAGTCTAGGAGAACTAAGTATGACCTTAGCGTCTACCACACCATCATTTGTTACATTTTTGTTCTTAGCCCTAACATGAGGTTTCTCATTTGAACTAGTTGAAGGATAGTTGTCTTTGTAAGCTTGAGTATTTCCTTGTGAGATTAGAGCTCTTTTGATAGTAAGGGATCTAGGGACAATTTCGTCATATGATGTGATGCACTACATTTTCAAGTGGAATGATAGATTTGGATCTAGATTGGATAAGATTATTCCCACTTGTTCATCGAGAAGAGGCCACTTTCTTTTACTAGCTCTTTGTCTCCATCATTGCAAGAAATTAGTGAAATTTTCCCCTTTATTTTTTCTAAGAGTGTATAATTCTTCTAGACTGACATCCATGTCAATATTGAAGGAGTAGTGATCGATGAATTTATCAGTGATTTCTTGAAAAGTTTTGATACCAAGAGGAAAATGAGAAAACCAATCCATAGCATGACATGTTAAACTTTGAGGGAAGAGGCGCATTAGATATGAATCATTATAAGCCACCTCCATGCACATGATGTTAAATTCTTTGATATGGTCCACAAGACTTCCTCTCCCTTCATATTTGTCAAATTTGGGGATTTCAAAACTAGGAGGGAATGGTATGATTGCTATATTTTGGTCAAATGGATAAGGAAACAATTTTTTTGTATAGGGTTTCTTTACCTTGCCCATGCGAAGGTCTTGCATTTCTTGTGAGAGTGCTTTTAATTGCGATGCTAGATTGTCTTGTGGGTTGGGTGGAGGAACATATGGTGGGATGACGGATGAGTTGTATGGGGTGTATGGTGGTGTGAGATTCTATGAAATTGATTGGGGTATTGATGTATATGTTCCTAATGCATTTGGATTGACGATGTTCTATTGAGGATTATAATAGGAACCTTGTTGTTGTTGTTGAGCATACTGTTGAGCATATTGTTGAGCTAGTAAGGATTCTTGTTGAGCTTGTTGTTGGGCCTGTTGTTGTTGGTGTGATAATAAAGTTGCTTGTTGTGTCTGATGTTGTTGTTGTGCAGCTTGTTGTGCTACTAAGGTTGGTTGTTGTTGTTGTTGTTTTTGTTTTGCTAAGGTTGCTTCATGTCCTTGATGTTGTTGTTGTGCTAAGGCTGCTTGTTGAGCTTGATGTTGTTTTTTTGATAAGGCTATTTGCTGAGTTGTTAAGGTTACCTCTTGTTGTTGTTGTTATATGGCTTGTTGATAGGATTTTTGTGCTTGTTATAAAGCTAAGGCATGTGCTTATCATGTGGGATCATGTGGTTGTTGAGACATATATGAAGGATTATGGATATTGATGTTTTGAGTGGGTAATGGATTGCTGATGAGAGGTAGAGGGTTCCCTTGATTTAACATTCCTTCTAAGATGGTAGAATGAGGTGGAGGGATGTATGTTTGAGGTCCTGATTGATTGGGCATAGTAAAGGGGACTGTGGGAAAATATGAGGATGATGTCATTAAATTTTTCAATGGAAATGACACACTAGGACCTTGAGTCCATTGATTGAAAAGATTTCCTTGTCCCATGTTTTTAGGATTGCCTTGTGCCAAAGATGTAAAAAAAGGATTTCTGATCAAGGTACTTCCTAAATTGATAGAACTCATAACCAAGGGGTTATTTTGAGGTGGATTGATAGTGGATGGTGTGGATGTGTTTTGTGAAACCAATGGTATGGATGAACCCATTAGATGATTGGGTAAGGATGTCCCTATTTGCTTCAAGGGTTGACTCTGTGGTGCGGTATTGGTATGCCCTTGTGCATTGCTTTGAGATATTTGATATGCACCGCTTTGTGTAATGGTAGGAACACTTGTGGTATTCATGGATGCAGATGAAGAATGATTCCCTCAATATGTTGAATTCTTGGTTGAGTAATGAAGATCAAGAGGTGTATATATTTGTTTAGGATCTTTAGGAATGGGAGGAGCACCAAAGCTAGGCGTCCAAGTGGTTGTGTTAGGTGGAGGATTGGTTTCAAGTGTTCCCACAAGTGTACTATTTTCAAATGAAAGAGCATGTGCAAAGTCTTTAGCAAGGCTTGTTGCAATATTGGGAATGTAGGTTTGATTTATCCCTAGTGATGGAGTTGTGAAAAATTGTGTTAAATTCTATGCCACAAATGTCGAGGACATAGGAGCCACATTTTCAAAGCCTTGATGTTCCATAATTTCCTCCCTAGTGAGTTTAAATGGGTTGTTTGTGATATCTTCTATCTCATATGGTCCTGATGGGGATGAAGGCTATTGTGATGGTGTAACTTGACTCCTCAAATAAAATTCTAAAGGATTTGGATCACTTGAGGTGAATGTAACTTTCTATTTTTCCATGATTCTCTTGTGTTATGATCTAGTCTTTACCATAAATTTTGTGTCACCTGTGGGAGAGTTATGTTGAGATTTGTGATGTTTTAACTCTCTAGTTGACTCAAATCTAGGTAAAAGAGACGCTCTGAGCATTTTGGGAGCAATGATGATAGTGGGGGATGAAAAGTTGGATGATGTGGGGAGAAATCTTTGCAAACATTTTGGAACAACACTTTTGAATTTCTCTTGATGGTTTCATGTTGGGATAAAGGATTTTTATGAATTTGTAAATCTTTAGGGTAGACTCATGACCTTCAAGATGAAATAGTTCAAAGATGATAACTAACTTGTCTAAATGCATAGAAAAAGATGCATTTCACATACAAAATAGGCAAGTTAGATGGTTGGTTTGATTTGATGTTTAAGTCACAAAGTGTTGGTGTACTTGAAATTTTGCAAAGTTGGATGAAGTGAAAGATGAATTTTGATGAAGGGGTAAGTGAAATGTTTGACCCAATATTGACTTTAAATTGAACCTTTATTTTGACAAGACCAAGCTGGTGAGAATGATGCTAAACCTCTAAAATGTTCAAATCCTAAAGAACCAATGTTGGTTTAGATGAGAGGATGGATGGGGATGTTTAGACTTGTTTGGATCCTCCTAGCTTGAGCATAAAAGTTTCTTAACAAGCCCAATTCCTATAAAATTATGCACTATGATACGTACATTTGCCATGACGGGATGGAGATCTTCCCTTATTGATTTTTATTGTGCGACAGATCATTTAGAGGAGTTCAATATCATGAAAAAGACCGAGATTTTGACTCCAAAAGAATGCATAAAGTTCTGGACTATCTCTTGAAATGTGTCTGTAAAAGTTTTGCTACCAACTTGTCTCTAATCTTGTGAAGTTTTAAAAGATGTTTCTTGAGAGCTTTTGGAGTGATATTTCTCAGTCTAAAATGAGGACTTCTAGACCTTACTTTACGTGAGATCATATAGGAAAAATTCAAGTTTATGTAAGAAAGGGAGACATTTATTGCCACGCGGGAGGTGGTAATGTGGGCCTTCCAACCTCAATATCAAATTGTTCCCCTCCTTCATCTAAAATAGTTGTTATGTTTCTCCACTGGGTATTTGTTTCTTTTATTTCAAAAGTGAAGCTTCTCAAACTGCTAATGAGATCAGTTTGTTCTCCATGAATAAATTCAAAGTTTGGTTGAATTATAGCACATCAAAGATCATATTGTTCAACAGGAGAAATCAGTCTCTAAATATTCATGTGGGGTTCATTTTTCAATTTATCTTGCTTAAGTGAATTGATTTTACAAACACTTGTCTAGATTATGTTTCAGAACTAGATGTTTATGTCAAAAACATCATAAATTTCACAATTTCCATTTTGTGAGAATTATGGGATTAGAGCCATAATTTCCCTATGTTGTCTTTGGGAAAATATGGATTTGAGATTAATTTCAAGATATTTAGAAATATCTAAGGATAAATCCTTAGGACAAGCAGTAATATCAAGGCTAACTCAAGAGGTCCATTTTTAAGCCAAAGTGTTTGAAATTTTGAGGAAGATAGTGAATGTTTTTTTTTGTATCATTTTGAAACCAAGCAAAGTATTAAACTAACTCACAATCATTACAACCCTAGGTTTGAAACGGTTATATTTGTTGAGTCCCCACTCAGATTTCTCCAAACACTAAACAATGCAAATAGTTAGAGATTTGGTGACATTGGCTCCCCTCCATGGCCCACACTTCTTGGGACCACCAAATCTCAAATTCCTTAAAATATGAAGATCAAAAGGATTTTTAATGTTCCTACAATTGAATAGTACGAATGTGAGGTGGCTTCAGAACAACCATTCTTGCACCAACAAATATTAAGGATTTTTGGCTTCTAAACAAGGGTTCACAATAAGGGCTTCCAATTTAGGGGGTGCAATGATAAACTCCATCAAAACATCTCCCAATCCTTAGAAAAAGGGCTTTACACATCATAAATATATTAGGGGAGAGATATCATGTACTACTTCCCATTGATCACAATTTTCATTGCAACCACACATTTATATCGCAGTTTGGAAGAGCTTGGCATTAGCTTGTTACGGCTTGGGTTGTTCCCTTGGGGTGAGTAATTTTTCCCACCAAGGTAGGCCCTCTAAAGATAAACAATAGTGAGGATTTACATCTGCAGTTCAATCATCTTCATTTGTAGGAACAAAGAGAGAACACACGCTATTCCTTTTTCTCACACTCGTAAGGAGGTTCAGTTTTAATCCAAATTGAAAGATGTAGGCAATTTTGCAAAGTGTTAAGGAATGTTTCTATTTCTCAAGGTTTCCAAATGGCACTAAAAAATTGCATACACATCCACTAACAATGTTGAAAATCACCAAGCATAGCAAATAGTTGTAAATTTTAACCCTTCAAAGCATTGATGAGTTTGTTTTAAGCACCAAATGAAATATGAAGGGTAAAAGCACAAACCTGTGTCACACTTTATAAAGGAATCGGCCAACAGCAAAAAAAATTCTGAACTTCGACCACATAAAAGTGGTCTTTATGTTTTGAATTTCAAAATGGTGTAAACTAATAAAATGTAGAACTTTTGGTGTAGTTTATTCCTGTAATTTTTAAAATTTAAAAAAAAAAAAAAATTATTATGTTTTTATCAATTTAAGGACAAATTTTGGAATGCTGAAAATTTCATAAAAGAGTGACTTCACGGACCGTCAAGAAATAAAATGAAAAAAACTTCATTTCTCCTTCTTTTTTTTTCCAAATAGGTAATTTCAATATCCTGTGCATGGAAAAAAAAATCACATTTTGATGTATATTTTTCCCGTAATAACGTTCTAAAGTCAAACATGTCAGAATTTGACAGTTTTGACGGACCGTCAACTAATTTCAAATTTTTCAATCATTTAAAAAAAAGAAATATACCCTTTTGAAGTAGACTTTCTCCTCTTATGCCTCATATAATATTTAAAATATTTTAATAAATTTTACTATCATTTTTTTAATATCAAATCAGCCTCTTTTTTAATTTTTAAAACCTACTTGCATTATTTTAATAATAAAAGATATCAAAACTAATCAAAATATTATAAAAATTCTATATTTGGATTCTACACTTCAAGCTCTACAAAAGGGTATTTTTATTTTTTGCAAAAACATCAATCTGACTAGAGAAATACTCTGCCAAAAATGAAGTTTCAGAAAAATTTGAAAAATGATGAGTAAGCTGCCATGTAGGATGCCAACTAGACATTTTCGGCCGACCCGTTTTCGGCCGACTAGGTTTCGGCCGAAACCTAGTCGGCCGAAAACGGGTCGGCCGAAAACTAATCGCTCGAAAATTTATCGGTCGATAACTACTCGGCCGAAAATTAATGATATAAAACAAAGTTGTTTTTTTCCCAATTTATCAAATTAAAAAAATTAGAAAATAACAAATATTTCGAAATTTTTTCAACTATTTTCAATTAAAAAAGCTTGATTTCAACATTTTGGAAGGCAATTTACAAGACGTATTTCAACGAAAAAAAAGGCATTTGGAGAAGAGGAGAAATATTTTTAAGGTGTGTTGATCTTTAATTTATTTAATTGATTATGTTTTTTTATTGAAAATGCATTTGAAGTTTGTTTTCACTTTTTCTTTATTAAAATATTAACATCAAATAAATATATGTAGAAATATATTCATTATTCAATTAAAAATATTTTATGTTTTGCATCTAGTTACAAGTTTTTAAAAATATTTATGCTATATTACATGTACATGTTTCATGGAAAGCTTATGTGTGTACAAATTTCTATGTAGGCAATCATTCAAATTTGAGTGTAATTTGTGATGGCAAATCGAACGACTGGATCGAGGAAGTATGAACGAACACGAGTGAGACAAAGAAAGAGAAAAGCGGATGAAGGAACATCTACTGAACAACAACCCATGGAAAATATTGATGATCAAGGTGACGTACAGGTACAAGAACAAACTGAACCTAATACTAATATAAATGTTTTGGACTATGGTATGGAAAATTTGATGGAGATGGATGAAGATTATCTTTTCAATAATATTTCATCTGAAGATATGTTATCTGAAAGCACATTGAAATTACACTCTAAAAAAATATGGGATGAATTTTTTGAAGAGAAATCTTTAATTGGAAGAGCACAGTTAATTGCAAAGTTATTTAGACGAAAAGAAATGACCCATGTTTTGGAGTTGTTAGGGGTTGATAATAGGAAAAAGTCATCAGATTTAAAACAAACAATTGTTGAAAACCTGCAAGAAGCATTAAAATGTATTGAAAAGAAGAGTCGGTCTAGTGATTTAAGTGCTGCACGTAGAGTGTTGATGACTGTAATTTCTAGTAAGAAATTATCATATAGAAGACAAGTTCAAGCAATTTCTGAATTACTAAATGTTTCTAGGAGAACTGTTCAAAGATATATTGAAAAGAGAGATGAAATAGATGGAAAAATTGAGAAAATTTGGGTAAATATTTGTAGGGTTCCTCGAAAAGATAGAATTTTAGAAGATGTAAAGAAACAAGTTGTTGAATATTGGACCACCCACTCTCGTGTTTCTTCCAATAAAAGGGATACTATACAAATAATAGGTGATGATGGTACAAAAATTTCTCATCCAAAACATTTTATAGATACAACACAAAGTGAAATTTTTGAAGAATTTAAACAAGAATTTTTAAATGTGAAGATTTGTCAAAGGATGTTTGAAACACTACAACCATCATTTGTACGTATAAATAAAGTACGTGAAACTTGTTGTTGTCGAAATCAGGTTGAATTTGATCTACACCTACAATCATATAGAAAAGTTATGGCAACAATTGATCGAAATTTAGCCATCCCTGGAAGCACAACACAATTTGTGAAGTCTCTTCTATGTGAAAAATCAGAAAATTCGGATGAATTCAACATTCAGTGTATAAAAAATGTATGTAATGATCAGGAGATTTGAAGAATCTTTACATGTTGGATAATGAATGTGTTACTTGAAGAGATTTGAATATGAGACACATACTTAACGGGTCGAGTTGAGGCCAAAAATTGTTGTCAAAGAGAGTGGATTGCCTTACAATGAATTCATGAGTAAATTTCGCAATATCATATATCCACATATCCAACATTGTCATGGTGCAAGATGGCAATCTAAGCAATTTCGTTATTCAAAGAATTGTTTTCCACCAGGTTGTATTCTCTCTATTGTAGATTTCTCTGAGAACTATACATTTAGTCCTCAAACTGAGATTCAAAGTCAATATTATCATTCAGAGCAAGTTGCAATCTTCGTGCAAGTTTGCTACAGGCATGCAGAGTTAGCGGTCGATGGAATACAAAGTAGCAAAGATGATAGAATTATCATCAAAGAGGTTCACTTTTATATCAGTGATGATACAAATCATGATAGAAGCTATGTAGCTCATTGTTTCAAAATGTTTTTTGAAGACCTAAGACGATGTGGCATAAATCAAGAACAACATTGGATATGGTCTGATGGATGTGCTGGTAAGTACATTGGTTTTTAAATTATTTTTAATTAATTTATATTTACTTTTAAAACTTTGAGACTTAAATTGTTTTTTGAAGATAATTCAAGGTTTTCAAGTGTTTAATTATTTGTAACTTCACAGGACAATTTAAGTCTGCAAAAGCCTTTGTTTGGTTATGTAGTCAACATGCTAGACGCAACACCAATTTTTTGTGGAATTTTTATGAGAGTGGACATGGAAAAGGAGAGCACGATGGAGCAGGAGCATGTGTGAAGCGTGCACTTCGTCAACATGAACTTGCTGGTATGTCCAATTTAGCTTCATACTTTTTAAAAGATTAGATATGTATATATATATTTAATTTAACTAAATTAAATTTTCTTTTAAGTTCTTTGAAAGTAATAGGTGACAAATTGTGCCAACTTGTCTGTAACTTGTAGGTAATGCCATACGGAATGCAAACGAAATTGTTGAATGGTGCAAAAGTCATTTTTCTGCTCGCGACTCAACATACAACACACGGTATTTTTGGGAAGTTACAGGTATGTATGTCTAGTCAAAATTTGTTTTAAAAATTTGAATTTCGAAGTTCAAGTACATACATGATTTCAAATTGAATTTTCAAGTTTGAATTTAAACAGATATTGATCGATCAAATCCTTATAATTGTCAAGCAATTCATGGTATTAGAAATCTACATCAAATCATGACAACGGGGAGTAGTAGGCCTTATGCAATGAATGTGAGAGAAAAATCATGTTTTTGTATTGATTGCATTGAGGACAATGCAAATATTGATCAATGTGAGAATATTAGAGATGGGTATGTTTCACAATGGGAAATGAAACAATTAATATCAATGCCTCCTTTTGTTGAAGATGACAATGTTGATGTCTATGATCCACTATATTCAGCTGATTACGAACGTGTATCTGATTTAGTTGTTATAGGTATGTCCAAATTGATTAATTTAGTTAAAATCAAGATTTAAATTTATATATATATATATATTCTATGTTTAAGTAAGTTTCAAATATAAAATATAAATTTTTACAACTTTTAAATGTATAATTTACTTAAATATGTAAATATGTGGTGTGTGTACAGGAGATATTTTCGTTGTAGTTGCAGATCCTGAAAATGCGGAAGGTGTAGATTACTATCTACTAAGATGTACACAACCAAAAAGCAAATTGTTCGAATCGATGACAGATGGTGATGGACAAGAGTATCCCATTGGATCAGTCGTTATTGAAGGCACATATTATCAACAAATAAAGATAGATAAAAATGGTATTATATTTGTTGATTATAGGCTAGGACAAAAGGTTCTACATTATAGTCACTTAGTTTTGGCAACAAAAATAAATTTAGAAACTTTACCTAAAAGAGGACGTGCCAAACAAAAGTGGAGGTTGCCTATTGAAGATCATGAGAAGATTTTAGAGATAATTAAAGATAGAGAGGATCCAGATTTTATGTACCAGGAGCTTTAAGTTGTTTTTTGGATACATGTATACACATTTATGACTCCAAATCTAGATAATTTATATATTTGTATTGATTGGACATGTGACATGATTTAGAATGGTTTTTTTTTAGAATGTGACATGTATATGTTAGATCATATATATGCTTGATCTACAAAACCCAGTGACTTTAAAAATGTTTTAATTTACATTTTGCCTAAATTCCTTTAAATCATCTAAATTTCCAATTGCATTTTTACATGTTGGACATGGTTCATTCTTTTAAACCTCCACTCTTGAGAATCTCTCTAGAAATTCCTTTATATCATCTCTCTAGATTCCTTGATTGTAAATTTTTATGTTTGACACATGGAATTGTTAAACTCACTTTCAAATCTTTGAATTTAAATATTTGTTCAACTCCACCTATATACATGTTCCAATTTTGCATTTAAATTTATTTATGTTCCATGGAATTCTTAAGTTCACATTCAAATCTTTCATTTCATTTGAACATTCAACTCCACAAACTTGTATAAAATTATCTAGTTGATTTGGTGTTTTCAAGTGGTGAAGAATCTAGACATAAATGTTGTCTCTAGTTTTCTTTATTTTTTATACATTACTAATGCACGACATTCAATAATTTTACATGATCATTTGGAATTTCATGTATCCATCTCAACCATACATCCAAATTTACTTAAGAATATTAGCTCCTATCTTTTAAGTATAGAACTAAATTATTTATCCATTTTGTTAATGTTAGATTGTATCCAGGTTCTCTTGGTTTGTCCTTTCTTGTTCACCTTAAGGTGCATTGGAATATATGAACATTGTAGTGAATCATAGTGATATCTTCCAAGTCATATCTAATTCCCAAATATAGAAATTCCATATCCTATTGGCATCAATTTAGCTTTGTTTACCATGTATAGCTTGAGACCATGAGCTACCTACATCTTCCAAGTCATATCTAATTCCCAAATGTAGAAATTCCATATCCTGTTATCATCAACAACAAGTTCTAATTGTTTACCATATCCTATTATTATCTTCCAAGTCATATCTAATTCCCAAATGTAGAAATTCCATATCCTATTGGCATCAATTTAGCTTTGTTTACCATGTATATCTTGAGACCATGAGCTACCTACATCTTCCAAGTCATATCTAATTCCCAAATGTAGAAATTCCATATCCTATTATCATCAACAACAAGTTCTAATTGTTTTAGAGGTGGATCTAGAAGAAGTTTATCTCTCTAGGATACATGCCACCATCTATAACACCAAAAATACTATTTGAAGCTTCATTATATATTATAGCTTATTTATTTATTTTTAAAATATTTCAATCAATCACTAGAAAATTATAAATTTATTAATATGAGTAACCTTGTGTTGTCATTTATTGATTAAAAGATGAATCTTTGTTTTGTTCTAATATACATGAACTTTTCTTTCTTTGATAAAATAGATTTTATTTAGTAAATATTTTTATAAAATCCTTTTATCCCAACACAATACACTCATTTAAATATTTATTTTTAATTCAAAACTCATATATGAGAGATTATATATATTTCCTTCTCCAAGACCAAGATGCTAATACACTAGTAACATCTACAAAAATATAAGGTTTCTATATTAGAACCCAATTTGAATTATCAAGCTATTTATAGCTTTTTTTTGTGATTTCATAGTCCAACCTTAAAAAATAAGGATGTAATCTCTATTCCTCTCATCTTTAGTACTTTATTTATATATAAAATATTTTTATGCCTATAAAATGTAACTTTTAGTATATTTCTCTAGGAATGAACATAACTTCATTAGTCTTGTAATTTGGTCCATCTTTCCAGTACAATTAAATATGAATTGATCAATTTTTAATTTATATTTAATTTATATATAGAATTGTCATCCAAGAGATCTACTTGATCAATTTTTAATTTATATAGAATTGTCATCAATTTTTAATTTAATAATAAATGTGCATGTCTTTCAAGATTTAAATATATATATCAATTTCTAATTACATATATATAAATGTTCCACATGGAATTCTTAAACTTTCAAAACTAGAAATTTGATTTCATTTACATTCAACTCCACGAATAGCTTGCATGCTTTATTTGAATTATATGGTTCATTCTTAAGTATAGCTCATCATCTAGTTCAAGAATTCTTTGCATGCACATTCAAATGAACATGTGTATTAGATTATATGGAATTAGAAATTAGGTTAATGTAAAGCGTGATATATGCACAATTTAAATGTATAAATAACTTTTACTGACTTTAAAAATGAACATTTAGAGCTTTAAAGAATTCAATCTAACTATCATCTATTTCCGATTGCATTTTTATGTTCTACTTTAAAACATGTATAGCATTAATCTCAAGCATATATGCATTCAGTTTTTTCTATTTCTTGACCTATTTATTAAAGACAAATTAATTTTAACTATTTATTTAAATTAATTACATGTACATGTCCATCTTTTTAAATTTACAAATAGCAACCATTAGATAGTGGAGTGGACAACATTTTGATTTCACAATGTATTTAGTTATCTATATATGTACAAGAAGTGCATTTGAACAAGTTACCATAATTTAAATTTAAATAAAGGTACTTATAGATGTAATGTAAGTGAGTTCATCAAACCATAATAATGCATGTATATAACAAACCTCTAAGATTCAAACCATAAAACATAATTGTATGAATGTGACATGTAAATTATAACAAGTATATATATGTGTACCATAAAACATAAGTATGTAACAAGTCCAAATGTTCAATACATAAATCATAAAAAGTGTCCCCAACATATAATAAAATGATCTCAGACATGTAATACTATAAAACAAATCTCAAAGAGAGGGATGTCTGGTATGAATAGAATCATCAGATCTATGGCTCGATCTCTCCCTCGACCTCTCCCTCGATGCATGGCTCGATCTCTCCCTCGACCTCTCCCTCGATCCATGGACCGATCGCTCTGCTGATCCAAGATGTGTGGATCCATGTCCCGATCCAATATCTCCCGATCTGTGTCCTGAGCCTCGTCCCAACCCCTGCATGTGTTCAAGTACACATATATGTAAAATTATCTAAAAATTTTACAATGTACTTGAGTTCAATGTGTTCAAACTTAAAACATCAAGTAATTAGTTTTTTAAAATTAAATTTAAATGTACCTCATCTGCATACTGCATGGGATTGCCATCATGCGCCAAATTTCCAAAGTCTGGGAATTCACCATACTGCTTAAAATTTTCAAGTACACAATTTAAATCAGGAGTTAAACCCCTAGAAGTTTTTAAAATGCATTACATAAATTTTTAGAACACAATTTTAAAAATATATACATGTATTTAAATTATAAATTGAAAGTACCTGTTGTGCCTGCTTGAAAGCTGTACCAATGTCACTAAGATCACGAGAATGTAAAGACATCGTAGGGGGCCCTGTAGCATGTACAGTATCAGTAGCAAAAAGAAGTCGACTATATGTCCCATGGATAGGATCAGGTGTCACAGTAGCCTCAACATGACCTGTAACATCCTGATGACCACCTGGGCAAGCTAAAGGATCAACAGAAACATGATGTGCACGGGATTCTGTAGGCTGATGTGGAATATCCTGAGCTGCATTTGCCACACTGTGGCTCATATCTGTATGAGGATATCATTGTCTAATAAATTCTGGTACCCTGTCAAGAGCAATCCCATGGTCCTCACTGATAACCTGATATGCTGCTAGTAAATCCAAAATTGAGAGTCTACATGTATTACGCAGAGTCGTGTGGGTCATATGCTCGACATCTGCAAGAGTAGGTAGATCGGCACTAATAAATGGATCATACCATGCAAATGTAGCCTCAGTGGGAGGAAGGTTGATCCGTGGGCGTAATAAATATCTACCAACTCGATCAGATGAAATCTGATCAATCTGCGTCGTAATAGAGGCAATGTTTTCAAAAATCTGACTCTGAGTGGACCCTGTTGCTACCTCCCCTGCTGCTGCCAATTCCAAATGTTTTGGTAAAACCAAAAGGTTTGGGCCAACTAATGCCCTCTTGTCCACAGGCGGTGGCAAATTTGAAGGTCTAAACTATGGTTTGTCATAAAAACGGCCTTTACCTTGGCCAGCATGCTCAGGATAAGATGTGTAGTCCACCTCTATATGTAAATGAAATTCTGCATATAACTGTTTGACAAAATACAATGGTAGCTCATCATTGTGAGGCCATCTATGATGTGCTGCCAACCATCTAGGGTATATGAATGGCGCAACAAGAGGATCTTCACACCTCGTAACCATATATCCTCTAATTTTATTTATTCCTCTATAAAATGGGAACATGGATAACACATTTTCACCTGAAACTAATTTGGCAACTTCTTTATGTTTCACTGTGCCAGTAACACTCCTAGCAAGAGAAAAATAAAACTGTTCAATGCTGATTTCATCATAAGGATTGTATGATCAAATTGTCTCAATCATCTTCATAATCTCTTGTCTAATAGTGACTAATCTATCTCGATTAGCCAAATTGGGGGAGTTGTGAATTGTTTTCTCTAAACATTTTAGAGCATTGTCCAATCTAACAATACTATCCTGAAATATATTTGATCTAGTTTGAGCTTCTCGCTCAGAACGAGGGGAATGATGAGATCCCTCATCGGCCATGATATATATAAATAGATAGAGATCTGCATATCATTAAAACAAAATTACATAATGAACTACACAAATTTAAATTGAAATTTTTTCAAAACTAAAAAAAAATATATATTTAAATTAAAGGTAAAATTTTCAAGTTTCAAAACTAGAAAACAATTTCGAATTTAAATGTATCTAATGAGATCTAGTTCAAACTTTATATCTATCGAGCTATGTGAACCTATTAAATCATAGGCATGCATGTAATATTCAACCAAGAGTAAATATGTAAAAAAAATATTTATCCTTTCAACCACTCTATACTAAAATTTTGATCAAAATAAAAAAATACTCTTCATTACAATTGGTCATATATGATCTAGCCTTTATTTGTAATCAATTATTTTTTAAATCAAACACTAGAAATTATAAAAAGGTTAACATTTCCTTAATTTTTCGATCTAACTTAAAACATATTAAAGTAATAAAGTTAAAATTTAATTTAATAGTGTATGTGTGTATGTATGTATATGTATGTGTGTATGTATGTATGTATATCTAACTTAATTTAATAGTGTATGTGTGTATGTATGTATATGTATGTGTGTGTGTATGTATGTATGTATGTATATACATATATATGTATGTACATGCACATGATATATGTGTATGTGTGTATGTATGTACATGTATTATATATGTATGTGTATGTGTGCATGTACATGCATATATATGTGTATGTGTGTATGTACACATGTATATACTCACATACATACATACACACATACACATATATATACATGCAGGCACATACATACATGTACATACACATATGTATATATATAAATGCAATGCACATGACACATACACATATGTACATATATAAATACATGCATATTAGCTACAAACATACATTATAGGCATGTACATATGTATATGCAATATACATATATACATGCATATACATTACATACATACATATATATATATGCATATACATACATACATACATACACACATGTACACACATGCATACATACATGTACACACATATATACACACACACACATACACATATATACATGCATGTACATACATATGTATACATACACACATGTACACATACACACATACACATATATACATGCATGTACATACATATGTATACATACACACATGTACACATGTATATATAATACATCTACATGCATACACACATACACATATATGTATATGTATGTATATGTACATGTACATATATGTGTATGTGCATATGCATGTAGATCTGTATTATATATACATATGTATACATACACACATGTACACATATGTATATATAATACATCTACATGCATACGCACATACACATATATGTGCATGTACATAACTTATCAAAGGTGCTTTATTTGGGAGATAAGTTTAGCATTTTATTTAAGAGATTAGTTCATATGGAATGTAGATTTAAAATTCATTTACAAGTATAGAGGTATTGGAAAGCAACATATCTAAGGTGTACAACCCATGGACCAAAGGAAGTCAATTGAATCAAAGTGGTTTGAGACTGAAATGCTTTAAGAAACACTGAACCTTATCCATGGAACAAAAGTCCTTCTAAATTGTTCTCCCTTATTTAAGTGTTCCTCTCAATTTTGAAGGATTTGAGTGATCAAAAGAACTCACTAATATTTCACTAATATTTCCCTTCTTGATCAAATATTCCCATGTACCTCAAGGGGTAAAAGAATGTTCCTTCTCAAGATAGTTTTTCTTCAATATATAACTTTTTATCAAAATCTAATAAACATGCTATGGGAATGGCTGTCCCTCTGTAAGATAGTTTTCATGCTAGTTTTAAATTGTAACATAGTTTTCTGGATTTAACTTTGAAAGATGTCAAATCCATACTTTGTAACCACATTGGTCAAAACTCAAATCCAACAAATAGTTGGCATTAGCTTTTCACATTCATTGTAGCATTAGAAATATAGCTTCTGAAATTAAACTGTGTATGTTTTTTGTATCGATATTTCAAATTAGATTGCAGAAATAGACTTAGAAAGAGGGGCAGGGGGAGAAATAGAGTTAATTCTAGAAGCTATATTTCCAAACCCACTCATTTTTGAGAAAATTATATTTAGAACACAGATCATTGTTAACACTATTAACAGATCTTTTACAGGTGATTAAGATTTTGACAATGATTAAGATTAAGACTTAGAAAGAGGGGCAGGTCTAGAAATAGAGTTAATTCTAGAAGCTATATTTCCAAACCAACTCATTTTTGAGAAAATTATATTTAGAACACAGATCAGTGTTAACACTGTTAACAGATCTTTTACAGGTGTTACCTTTGAAATCTGATATAATATAAAAGTATGAAGGAAACCCCTACAAGAGAGAGGAGACATGATATACAAAGGACATAAGTATGTCCTATCAACACGTAAATGAAACAAATGAAACATAGGAGTAATTGAATGCATAACACTATCAATGGAAAAGAAATGATTTCTATAAGCAAATATATATATTGTATTTTGATGAAAAATCCATTACCACAAGTGAGTCTAAAAGGAATGCATTGTGAATCTAAAGCATGCCCAACCATCTTTCTTTGCATAAGGTCTCTTCCATTTTTTTTCCAATACCTCCTAAATAAAATGCTAAACTTATCTCAAAAGCATTCCCAATCACAAATTAAAGCTTGTAAAGAAGGGTATGTTAAGTTTCACTGCCTAGAGGAAGAAATTTCATTGAGCATCATGACCATAGATGTCTCAACCATCATGGCCATGACCTGATTTTTCCATTTCAATCAAACCCAAAATGAAATATTGTAAGCTTTGAATACATATGAAATAGAAAAATCTGTTTGGCTTATTTCTGTGTGCAGTCCCAAGCTGTGGCAAGACATTGTTCACATAGATGTGTGTTGACTACTGAGAAGACTTGCTTGACATTGCCAAACTTCATAGAGAAGTGGCAGAATGTAAAATGCATAGCCTAAATGAAAATTTTAATAAATTGTGCGATAGTCCTAAATATGCAAATCGAGAAAAGGGTTTTTTCATGATGTTATAGCTAATATACCAAAACCAAAATTTTGCAACTCTGGGAAGTACAATTGACATAGGCCTCAGATTTGTTGATAAACATTCATCAAAGCACAAATGTAAGGCATTTCAAGTACAAAATTTTTTGGGCATATCTACGAAGTATAGAAAGTGTACTTTATCAATTGCCAAGTTATATTATACTACTCTACAAAAAGACCAGAATAGTATTTCAAACTCTCTGCTTTTATATCTTCAATGTCATCATCTTTGAGTCGGGATTATTGAACCCAATCTAAATCTTCTCACATCAATAATGATCAAAGGCTTTGAATTTTGGCCACTCAACAGTTCAAGATGTGAGAAATTTGTTTAAATTATGACATGTTTGGAGGAGATAGGGGAGGAGTAACAGATCTTATATCCAACATCAAAATGAGCAAGATACCCATAATATACATTTGTAATGATCACTACAATCAAAAATTGAAAAGTCTTGTAAGCATGCCCAACCATCTTTCTTTGCATAAGGTCTCTTCCATTTGTTTTCCAATACCTCCTAAATAAAATGCTAAACTTATCTCAAAAGCATGCCCAATCACAAATTAAAGCTTGTAAAGAAGGGTATGTTAAGTTTCACTGCCTAGAGGAAGAAATTTCATTGAGCATCATGGCCATAGCTGTCTCAACCATCATGGCCATGACCTGATTTTTCCATTTCAATCAAACCCTAACAAACAATATATCCCAAATTTCTCACAATAGACAAAAACGAGATGAGAAATCAAACATTCATGTCAATGCCACGAATGGAACCTGTTAAATTATCGTCCCTGTTGCTAGCGGTCGGCCGACAATCTCTCGCCCTCAACACTTTCGCCCGAGCACTGCAATAGTGGGCCTGGTTTTTTTTTTTTAGATTTTAGTAGGCATTTTCGGTCGATAAAGTTCCGATCGATAATGTTTCAGCCAAAACACACTCGACCGATCAGGTCTCTCCAGATGTGCGCCGTGTCGAATCCTTTCGGCCGATAGGGTTTCAGCCGAAAGTGACTCGACCGATAACTTGAAGCCACGTAGGCGCCATGTGGCTGCCCTGTTGATTCGGCTGAAACCTTATCGGCCGAAAACTGGTCGGCCGAACTTAAGTCGCCCGAAATAATTTAGTTGGCCAAAACTATGACACAAGTTTGTTCTTTCACCCACTTGTGTTATATTATATTGTTTATTTTTTATTTAAATGTTTTTTTTATAATTTTTAAAAGATTAAAAATCACACCAATTTTTTCCTTTCACTATAAGGTTTCATAGAAAATGTAAACTAACAAAAGGTTGTGCATAAGAAATAATTATATAAAATGTTTCATTCAAGAAAGAATCCCAATTAGTCTCAGGACTATCATGGGTAGGATTGTTTCCTTTAAGCCAAATTTGGACACTTTCTTTGGTGATAAGCATGAAGAAAAATTTTAGATGATCAATCATTTAGTTGTTAAGTATCTTTGAGTCTAAGAAAGATCACATACTCCAATGCTTCATGCCTCCCTCATGTTACTAATTGAAATTAGAACAATATGAATATAATAGAAAATGGCATCATATATTGAAAAAGGAAATATTAGAAAATTGAGAGGCAAAAATGTAAGATAGATACTTTTAGTTTTTCTTCATATAATTTATCTAGTCTATCCTCATTTTTAAACTAGTCTCATGGAATGTTATTATTAAATGATTTTTTTAATTTTTTTTTTATCTTCATTAATAGACATAATTTTCTGGGAGATACATGTATATTTTAAAATATATTTTTTATTTTATAAAAATACAAGTACAACTATGCTACCATAGAATAGATAGTTTTGTCTTTAATAAATGCCCCAACCTATTTATAAGAATAGTGTCATAATCTTAGTCTCAAATGGTCTTCAAGGGGGAGCGTTAAGTAGTGTTCATGGTCATTGCAGATTTTTAATTCATAAGCTTATGCATGGTGCAATTTGAGTTAACCTACAACTACATGGTTGAGATTTCATTATTTTGGGTTTAGAAGAGGAGTGGGTTTATTTTTTTCATTTCAAATTATATAGAAAATTTAATAAGTATTTTAATATTTTTTATAGTATATTAAGGATTATACTCAATTTTATCTCTAAATTTACTCCTGTTAGGATCATTTTATCTTTGATATCCAATGGAGAATAGGCATGAGACTTGGATTTTGATGTGTGTGGGCACATACCCACACAAGTTTCTATAACTATAGTTTCATTTCCAGGCACTCTTATGTTTAACTTTTCATCTATTATAGAACACTTGTATCAAAGAAAACTTACCTCAAAAAAATTTGCAATAATGGGTTGAGTGTTAGGTACACTTTGAAAGGGTATCAATATTTTATATTTAGTGTGTTACTAGTTTGGATGATGAGGCTTACTAAAGGTTAGATAAAATAAATTAATATCCAAATAGTTGTTTATTAAAAATATATATAAATAAATAGAAATGGATCCCACCATTGTTGAGCTAAATTTGAACAACTCATCTCCTCTAAAATCAATGTTGTGTAAACATTTTTATTTTTCCAATGATAGTTTGATAAGAAAATATGATTTTGGTCAAAATTAGATGATTTGGAAAGGTGAGCCTAACATGATGAAGGAATAATCTACTATGCAATAAAACTTAAAGTAAATAAATAAACAAAAAAAATATTATCAATAGTGTGAAAAGTTGTTCTAAAAGGTGCACAACTATTACAAAAATGGTGCATAAGTCAAAATGATGATGCATACAAAAAATTAAGCACATATATAAAATTTATTGTATCCTTATATGATAGGTGTAGTACCCAAAATAGGGAGTTATGTAATAAGAGCATATAACAACCACTTATAAGGAGCATATGTGTTTGAAGAGTTCACTAATAGTTAAATAATTATGAAATCCATCATTAGTGAGAAACATCTTGAAATTTCAAGCACAAAAATTCATATGAACCAAATAAAACTATCATAGAAAATATATAGTTTAAACAAATATTTATCCATATGATAAAAGAATCATTTAATAGAAATTTATGGAACATAAAAAAATTAGTATTTCAGTCACCATTTCAATAGCTACACACCATAAACACAACCATTCTAGCCTAAAAAACAATGATGGAAGTAAGAAAACCAATGTGCTCATCCATTCTATTATTAAAAATTTATATTTATGATGGTGAGAACAAGAATCCAAGTTACAATGATAAAAGAAAACTACTAATTCGTATCATATGTGATTGCACAACCTAGATGCACCATTAGAGATATTTCAAAACTACAAGGAATGATGCAATATGTATTCTATGAGACACTAAATTTTAGTCCATTGTACAAGTATGAAACTCCACGAAATATAGTCACTTCAACAAATTTATAACCATTAGATAAAGAAAATACAATGGCTTGTGCGCGTTAGAGAAATTATAGAAAATGCTAGTTTAATTCATTATTTAATTGAACAAGTAAAAATTTGATGTGGAAAATGGCTCCAAAAATTACTTGAATACATATGAAACAAATGGATATCCTCTTGAATCCAACAAACATCATTAATTTAAATTTATCAAATTTACTGTTATGAAATATTATGTCATTAGTTAAAAGGATTTTGACATGAAAGTGGTCCCTATTTTAATCAAAGCAATTATATATTCTTAAACCATTCACATATATCATGAAATTTTAAGGTTTGAAAATCCAAATTTTCTATTTAAATTATCTAAAAAATAAAGAAAAAGTTTCATGAACAAAAAGTTATAATAATAGAAAGGAAACCATAAATTATATATATATATATATATATATATATATATATATATATATATATATATATATTTACTAGAGGAAGGAAAACTTTATTTTAAAAGGCAGAACAAAAAAATAAAATTTAAAGAATAAGCTTTATGAATTGTACACCTTCGGTAGCTAGAAATAAGGAACTCGTAAGAGAGTGGAAGAAAAGAATGTGGTGGCCAATGGAGTAGTAAATCTATTGATATTGGCATGGAAACTTATAGAACAACAAGAGTAGAGTTAAATAGAACTATTATAGAGATTTAATAAGGAAAGAGGTAGGTAAAGAATAGTTTTTGGAAATTTTTGATAGGTGGTGATGGCACAAAAATGCAAGGAGATTATAGAGATTGAATATAAATAATTTATAAAAAAGTAAAAGGATATTCTATTGGAAAAATTCTATCATTTTGTAATTTGGACCTTTTAAAAAAATGTTATGTATCACTAAATTTATTTATGAGTAGTTTCATAATTATATAAATTTGTATGTTATGTTTATTATTCAATTTAACTCTAAATGAATAAACTATTATGTTCATTCTAACTAGTTATGATTTATTTATGAACTTTCATCTATGTTTCAATTTATTATTGTATTTGTAGACACTTAAAAATGATTAATGCATTTTAATCTTATCATTTTATCATTATGCTTATCATTTCTTCTATCTATATTAATTAAATAATTTTTTCATTATTTATCTATCTTAATCTTTTTATCATATCTATATTAATTAAACAATTTTAATTATTTAACTAATTCATCACATTTACTTTCCTTCCAACATTAATTCAAATCAAATTCAATTTATCTTTGATACTCTATAATTTTTTTTAAAAAAAATATTCAATTAGCTAACACATGCCTTTTAAATAAATAAAAAAATATTTTATTTAAATTACATATTTTCTTCTAAAAAATAAATAAATTCATATTTATTTATTTCTCCTATTATCATTTTTTTAATTCTTTTGATTTTCCCTCATTCATCATTTGAATTTGAATTTAAGGCTTACCCTATCTTTAATTTTCCTATCCATTGATCTTTCTAATTAATCTCCACCATTGATCAAACGTTAAGTGAAACATATACATAGAAATCATTCATTCATTCATATCCCCTAACACTTTTATTGTCAAAATCTCCCTAACACTCTCATGATCAAATCTTAACAATTTTACTATCAATCATTATCAAAGAATCATTATCAAGTTATCATTATCAAGCTATAATTATCAAGCAATCATCTATCAAGCATCCATTACCAAGCATCAAGCCTTCATTCTTTCATGTTTTATTAAGGTTATGCTAAAATTTTGAGAGCAATCTACATCAATAGTTCAACTACTTATCAAAGAAACAATAAAGCAATCTAAATTCTTTTCTATGGTATTATTGTTTATCATTTGATTTTATACATAGATCTTAGGTTTTATCGATTGATTGTTGAACTATGAATTATTTATTTTTATTGCATTGTTACTATTTGTGATTCATAGTTTCATCATCCAGAGTATTCTTTATTGATATTACTAGGATTATTTTGATCTTTTATAGATTATTGATCAAGCATATCTCTAGCCTTTTGTTTTGTAGTTATGTTTGTTAATCTATAAAATACTAAATCTTATGTAATTAGTCTCCCATAGGTAGAAAGTCATTGATTT
>VDFB02289806.1:0-49977 GCA_007258455.2 Sequoia sempervirens | reverse complement strand
TATCTAAAGCGCCTATTTACCAGGTTTTCACTATTGGATGAATTATTTCTCTTTATTTTTATCATTTTTTTATTTCTTTTGGTGTCACTAGGATACCTATTTGCCAAGTTTTCATCAAGGTGACGATTTTTTGAATTTTTGAATTTTTTTGTATTTTTTTAGGACTTTTCCCTAGCTCTCTAAAGCTAGGTATAAAATTGATAAATGCTAGATCCATGGACTACCTTAACGATGCCTCGATCTTGTTTGGATGACCGTGCTAGATGAAAGGACTTGATCTAGATGAGTATGAGTGGTAGATATGAAGGATGATAAATGTGATGAATGAAAGAGGCTATGGTAAGATCCCTAATATGCACACTATGTGGGCCATCAGGCCTCAACCGAAAAGGAGCTTGGGCAACCAATGAGCTAGAGTACAAGAAGGAGTTGTCATCAAAGATAAATTGAAAGACATCGCCAATGGAGAGATATGATGGATATGTGAACATGGATGGATGGAACAAAGTATATGGTATGAGTGAGAGTGACATGGATATAGACCTTGGATCAACAAGTGCTTTTTTGACTTTTTTCCTTGATAGATGCCCCCAATGATTTTTGATGGAGTGGCATACTTTGAGATCAAATTTTTCTCATTTTCACTTTTGAATTTTATTTTTGTTTTGTCTGATAGATTTTTATTTTGGCTATGGGACTTGTCTTGATTTTCTTTTCTTTCTTTTGATTTTTGATCTCCTTTTAAAGATATCTCATTCATTGGACCTTTTCCTTTATTCTTTTCTTGAGCTATGATTTGTTGATCCATGTCTATGATGTGAGTGCATGTGTGTGAAATGGGGAAAGTAGATGAAGTGAAAGGATTTTTTAGTGGATGAATGTGAGTGGCGATGTTATTAATGGAATCTTTTGGACTATCCTTTTCTGTACTGTTAACATCAAAGGAGGCTTGTACATCCTTAATGAATTGGAAAGATGACTTAGTAGATATGACAATAGGAGATTCATATCCTAGCCCAGGGTAGGTGGGATGGAAGGATGATGATTGAATATCCTCAATGGGGTCATGCTCAAAGAGTGGGTTATCACAAATTTCTTGGTCAAACAAGGGGTTATAGTAGATATGAAAAGCTTGAGAGGAAGTACATATGGCAAAGGCCGATGTGTCATCAAGGTCCCAAAAGGTTTCAATCCAAGCACAACCATCCTTTTGTGTTCCTTTTGTAACTATCTTGACATCAATGTTGGAATTTTTATCTCTATCAACAACATTAGCATTGTCGTTTGCTAGTAAATTATCCATACAATATTCTCCACATCCTATGTCATGAATTTGGACCTTGGGGTTTGATGGTGTGGTAAATGGAGTGTATGAATTGGTCAATGAAGATGGATCAATGTAGTGAGATGATGTGGCAATGGATGTGGATGTGGAAGGCTTCCTGAGTGCAGATGGGTCAATGAATTGGGAAGACAAAGACGTTGGAGCTTCCCTATTGATAAGCACTTGACGTTTCGAGACACCTCGTAAGTTGGTACAATATTGGAATGGATCAGGGTCTCTATATATAGTAAGCTCAGTGCCTTCAAAAGGAAAATTCAAACATTGGTGATACACGGAGGGAATGATTTTTAGTGTATGGATCTAAGGTTGACTGAGTAAAATGTTGTATGGAAGGTCCAAATCCAAAACTTGACAAGTGGTGTCGACAATGACTAGCCCAATTCAAATTGGGAGTGTAATTACACCCCAAGAGGAACGTTCTTCATCATCATATGCCTTGATAACAATGATTCTTGTTTCATCTATGCAAGCATCAAAAAAGCCTAGTGCCTTGACCAATTTTAAGGACCATATATTCAGTCCCACTCCACCATCTACTAAGACTTGTGTGACCTTATGTTTATGAACAAAAATTTTGATATGAAGGGCATCATTATGGATGGATTTCGATGACGAATAGTCTTGGTCAGAAAATGTGATATGGTGGGGAGTCATGAGATATCCTACCATTGCTTCAAATCGGTTCACATCAATATCTTGGGGAATAGAGGATTCTTGCAATGTTTTATCTAAGATGGCCTTATGGGCAGGCGAGATGCATAACAACTCAAGAATAGAGATTTGTGTGGGTGTTTTTCCAAGCTGGTCAATAAGATTAAAGTTTCCTTTAGGTTGGGATTGCTTGTTTTGTGGACGCGATTGCGACTGCAAAGTGGATAGGCTAGCTATTGTTACCTTTGGTTGTCTAGGGGGAGGAGGGCTGACTATGGTGACCTTTTTGGTGTAGGTGGTGATATTGCATTCAGGGGCCTTTTTGATGATGACTGTGCAGACATGTTCATGAATTGTTCTAATGTGATGTATGATAGGTCACCCAGAATAGTCATATCTAATATGGGCATAGTTGGCTCGACTATTGTTATTTGCATTTGACATTGAAGGGTTTCTAGAACCATGATCCTGTAGTGGGTTCTTTTGTATTGTATGATTCACATTAGAAGCAAATTGTGGTCCACTAACTTCAATGATACGCTTTTGAATAAGCTCTTGTACCAAGTTTTTCAATTGTTTATAGGAAGAAGTTTTATGTCCTTTTATTCGATGAAAGTCGCAAAATACATTATCATCCCACCAAGATGGTTTAAACTACCCAAGGTCATATGGTTTGGGGTCCTCAAGTGTGATGACACCATTCTAAAGGCATTTCTTGAGAACTTCTTCAATAGGCTCACCCAAGGGGGTGTATGTGCGGCCTCTAGGGAATTATCTTGGTTGTCTAGGTTGCCTTTGATTTTGATTGTTTTGATTGCCTTGGTTATTCTAATTTGTATGGATAGCATTAGTAGCATAATTTTGCATCATCATCTATGTGTTTTGTGGTTGTGTCCCTTTTAGGGTAATCATCAGACCCATAGTGTTGACAACCTTAGCATCAACTATACCATCATTGGTGACATGTTTGTTCTTAACCCAAAATTTAGTTTTGCCAATAGAAGAAGGGTTTGCGTTTGTGGTTTTGGGACCATATTTTAGTCTTCCTTTAGTAATGAGGGCTTGTTCAACTTGGACACCTCATTCAACTAGGTCCACACAAGTTGTGCAACAATGAACACGCAAGCCATTTTTCAATGGGCCCATTAACGTTTGTACTAACATGTTGACTTTTTCCTTTTCAAGTATGTCTATATGACAACAACTCACTAGGCCCCTCCATTTTTGAAAGAATGGTAAAAAGGTTTCACCCAAATCTTCTTGTGTGAGTTGGCATAAGTTGGTGATGGAGGTATCTGTGTCAATGTTGTATGTGTAATTTTTCATGAATTTTTCAGCAAGTTCTTTCCATGACTGTATTTTGGGTTACAGTGTATAGAACCATTCTAGGGCTGGTCCTGTGAGACTTTTAGGAAACAGTCACATTAGATATGTGTGATCATGAGCAATATCCACACAACTTGTTACAAACTGTTTGATGTGATCAAGTGGATTTTTTTTACCCTTGTATTTGTTGAAGTTTGGAGCCACATAACCATGTGGAAATGGTGGCATATACAGAGTTGTATCAAAAGGATATGGACATAAGTCGTATGGAATTTGCATCTTCTTGTTAGAGGTTTTCATATTTTCCATATATTTTTGAAGGTCATCCACTCTTGCTAGCAAGGCATGTACAATGGGATCATTGGTTTCCTAAAAGTACGGTATGTTTTGATTAGGTGTTTGCTAATATTGCTAGTTGTGAGTGGGAATTTGTTGTTGAGTATGAATATAGGATGAGTATGTGGGAATATGTGACCCAACCATGTTTGTTTTTATTTGCGGTATTTGAAATCCCTGACTTATTTGATTTCCAAAATTACAAATTTGTTGTGTCATTTGTGTTCCTTGTCCTTGTTGAAAGAATTGTCCATGTACATGTTGGTGTTTGCTCCTTGGAAGTGTGGATATGGTATGTGGAAACTTTGTCCTTGTCCATGTGTGATGTTCATATTTTGTCCTTGTCCATGTGGGATGTTCATATTTTGTCCTTGTCCATGTGGGATGTTTAATTGCGATGATGTATTAATGTTGTGTTGAGGGCCTTGAATGAAGACTCATCGTGGGTTTCCTCCAAAGGGATTAAATGAGATTCCACCATAAGGTTGTGATGAAGATTCCCCCATTGTCATAGATGAAGATCCCAACATAGGGTTTGTGGGATTTTCTCCCATTGATGTGGACCCAACAGTTATTCCTATTGTTTGTGATGATGATGTGGACATTGTAGGCATGGACATAATAAATGTTCCTAAAATAGATGTTGTATTAGTTGAGGTGGAGGTGTTTTGACTTGTGGTGCCACTAGATGTCACAGTAATGGTGTTAGTAGAAACTTGTGTGGTGACCGTAATGTTATTGCTATTGGAGGTATTGTTCATGTTTTGTTGAGATGTCATGGTTTGTGTTGTGTTGTTCAGAGAAGAAGGTCTTATGGTATTAATGTTGAAGCCTTTTGGTAGTTTTTCCCCTTGGTCCAAAAGCATAGCAAGGTATCTGTCGGGATCGTTCAAGACCAATTCTTCTACAAATGAAGCTATGTTAGGGTTTTGAGTGGCAATGTCTAAATCCTCAACTAGTACTTGTCCATTTTGGTCTCTTTGTATGAATTGTTCAAAAAGTGGATTTTGAAAGGAAGTTGACATGCTCATGGATGATTGTATGTTCAAATTTCCAAATGGGTCATCATAAATCTAGTCATTGGGATTGGTGTTGCTGTGGTGTTGTCAAAGTATTGTCCAAAGTTTTCCATTTGTCTTTTCTTTCTTTGAAGTCTTGTTTCCACCATCAAAGAAATTGCTCAAATGAAGATGATGACAATGCAAGTATGACACTAGTCTATGTTTTTGTCTTTTTATGTGATAATGGATGACAATGCAAAGAGATGATAATGCAAGTATGCCAAAAGACAAGGTGACTAGGATGATGATGCAAAGAGATGATAATGCAAGTATGCCAAAAGCCAAGGTGACTAGGATGATGATGCAAATAGATGATAATGCAAGTATGCCAAAAGCCAAGGTGACTAGGATGGTGATGTTGACTTGGATGACAATGTTGATTAGGAAAATGAAAATGTGGACTAGGAAAATTGCAAGGTCAAGGTACAAAATGAGGACTAATGAGGGAGCTAATGCAAGGTCTAGGTTTAAAATGACAACTATGATGAACAATATTTTTGGATTTTTTTTTTTGGGAGTAAAGTATGCAAGGTATGAACTAAAATGAATGCAATTTGGAGAAAGGGGTACCTAAGCACTCTAAGCTTAATCTTTGTTTTCAATTTTGGTTACCAAAGGACTTGTTGAAAATGACAAAGTGACAAGGTCAAGATAACTAGTGAGTTTTCCTAACTAGACTATTGAGTTGGAAATCCTCACAAAAAGAACAATGACTGAACATATATATGAATGACGAAGTCCAAGATAACCTAGTTTTGAAAGCAATGATTTTGAAAATTGTGATAAGGTTGGCCTAACCCAAAGTATGAAAAAATAAAAAGCTATGGTCAAGCTAATGCCTAATGTATGCAACTAAAATTTGAAAGATTAAGCCTATACTCAAGAATACAAACTAATGGTTGAATAATGAGGATTTTGAGCAATTTCAAAGCTGATTTCTGATAAAGACCTCTTAGAAAAAAATGTTTGATAGTAGGCTAATACTATTTTTTTGATGTTTTGTTGAAAATTCTAAGTAGTTTGAGGTCGATTGTTTGTGTCCAGATTTGTGAATGTTGTGTATATTATTTGAAAATCTAGAAAACACTTGACAAGCATGATGTTTGAATGTGGACAAACACAAATAATACAAGCACAATTCTATGGTTAGGCCAGGACAATATTCGCTAGATTCCACATGGGTTTCCCTAATCGCATATTAGTAGCGTGAATCCAGAAGCTTGGCTGCACGGGCTCCCCCTTGCAGTGCACTCTCTTTTCAAGCCAACCAAGCTTCCAACCCCCATGAAAATCCCATGGCAGATTGATCACCTCTACTACAGACTGCGAAGATGCCGATGCCTTCACACCGACTGGTGTTGTGCTAGCAAATAGAAAGTTTTTGGCTACTACACAAAGGTGTTTAATTCGAGACCCCGTTCGAGTGGCCATACATGGGGTGCAAGATTAAGCTTTGTTTAGGAGGCACTCTAGTCTGAAGAGGCTAAGCTCAATAGGGTTTTGGGGAGTACTTCGTAATCCTAGGCTTTCCCTTAGGATTCACATTTATATACCGGTCAGGGGTAGCTTGGCCAAAAAGCTCCATTGCCGATCTGAGTCACCTTGGGGTGAGTACTTTTTCTCACCAAGGCAGAACCAAGTTCTAGAGGCAATAACCATTTCTCTTACACCCAGGATCACATGAATGTGCAAGGAGAGAGGATACTTCGATTATTGCATCAAGGTGAGAAAATTTGAAGACACTTGTAAATTTTAATTACCAAATGATAATGTGAGGAGGACACACAAAACACTTTGTTCTTATTAAAAGTTTAACTTGAAATATGAAAAACAAAGTTCATTTTAAACTCATGCTGTGAGAATGCAAGTTCATTTTAACCATATGAGTTTCAATGCATGCTTGTGTTCATTTTAGCCCAATGACATGAAAATGCAAGTTGTAATTATAAATTTTAGGCCCAATGAGTGATTCATGCAAATTTTTTGTTCATTTTAAGCCCCATGAATGAAATATAAAAATTGTTGTTCATTTTAAGACCAAATGAGTGATATGCAAATTGTGGTTCATTTTATCTTCATGAGTGTAAATGCAATTTGTTGTTCATTTTAAGACCAAATGAGTGACATGCAACTTGTGGTTCATTTTATCCTCATGAGTGTAAATGCAATTTGTTGTTGTTGAAAGCAAAAAAAATTGATTATGCCTAAAGAAATGAAAAAACTCGATTTGTGTTTCTATAGAAACAATTTTTAGACTCCCTCCAAGCTGTGCCACATGCTGAAAACAAGAAATTAGTAAATCAAAATAAAAGTTTAATGACCAACAAATTAAAACAGCGATAAATTTCTCAAAACTTAACAAGATTAAAATTGTTTGAATCCATGGAAAGATGAAAATCAAACCTTCAAAACCCAGAAAGTATTTTTCCAAGATTCTGCATAAAAAAAATGTTATAGGAAAAAAAAACACGGGTTTTAACCATTTTTTTTTAAAAAAGCGAATACTAAAATGACCATAACTTTCTCAAATCTTATCAAATTTTAAACCATTTGAAGTTCCAGAAAGCTAAGAATGAGGCCTACAAAACCTAGATGACAATTTTTAAAGATTCAATATGCCCATTTTTCTGTATTCAAAAAAAGATGATAGGATTCTGTATAAATTCTTGGCTGTAACCTACAAAACAACAAAAAGAAAAAAGAAAACAAACCAATTTCTCTGCAAAATTGTAAGATTCACATCGGGTTCACCAATGTGAGATGGGTTTAAAAATAAAATAGCATAGACAAAGTGATAGCCAACACTACTAAACTATTAACTTCATCCAAACAAGAGAAAATAATCATATGAAAGGAGTAAAATGAAAACAATGAAATAAAACACTCCCCATTGAACTTGAATCACTTCCCTTGCTCTTCTTCTCCTTGTTTTGCAACTTTTCCCTCAGATTTGTTGAAATACTTGTGCAAAACCTACAAATGGTAGCAAGAAAGTTGGAGACAATTAGCTGTTAAGGTGAAAATGGAGAAGGAAGGTTGCTTTTATAAACAACCTTTCGAATGGATGACCGAGATTAATCTTCTAGAAAAATTCCAAGATCAATGGATGGGAATGCATGAGAGGGAGGTTATGAAATGGATGGTTGAGATTAAGTCTCAAAAAAGATGCCAAGATCAACGGTCCAAAATTGATGCACCAAAAATATGCCATGCATGGAAAAGCTATGATGCCGACGACTATGATACCTGATAGCTATGACAAACATGCAAGACATGCATGCTATGAAAAAAATGAATGTTATGACAGGGGATTATGATAGAGCATCTTTGACTAGGTGGTACATAAATAATTTATTTTAAATAATTTATTCAAAAATGGAGAGATTGGAGGAAATTGACAAGTGAAAAATAAATAATTTATTCAAATTATTTATTTGGAGAAAATGAAAAGAGGAGAGATGAAAATTAGTAGATTAATTATTTAATAGGGGAGGTGGCATGAGATAGTTAAATAATTTTAATAATTATTTAACTATAGAAGAATTAAAGGACCATGAATAGATAAATAATAATGGTAATTATTTAACTATAGATGAAAGGTGACAAAATAATTAAATAAATAATAATTTATTTAACTATTGAAGAAGAGGGATAAATTAGTGACACAATTAGTTTATTTAATTGATCAGAATATAATAGAGATTAAAAAGTGATTAATAAAAAATTATTAAAAATTATTTAATTAATAGAGGAATATGATCAAACATAATTGAATAACTAAAATTATTCAATTATCGAAGGATGAGGATGAAGAAAAATGACACTCGTAGGCTTAGGTAATTTTTCATTGTCTACAACTACATATAGAAATGCATCATTCACTCTTTTGAAATGCCTTTCTAATATCGTAAGCTCCAATTGATCATAATACTCTGATATCTTCTTCTCTCCCAAATTTTCTCTGAGTACTCCCATAATAGTCAAACCAAGAAACCTCCCCATTTTTGCAACACAATAGATTACATAGGAAGACATGTAAAATTTCTTGGTTTCCTTCAATTTGATCATCTAGTTATGAATATTGTTAGATATCAACTGCCCCCAGTCCAAATATTGTTGTCCATCTAGAATCATTTAGATAAATGGAAACATTCAATTCTTGAATTCATGGCAATCCTCCTTCCCGAATGCCCTAGCCAACAATATAATGATATCCCCTACATCTCTAGAGAAATAAGATCTTTTAGGCTTAGGTGGTATTTTCTTTGTTGACTTCATTTCTATTTTGAGCCACCTATTGTTGATATATATTTTATTTCTTTCTTCATCTGAATCCCATCATGCCAATGAATCAACTTTTGACATGATCTTGAGGTTAGGGTGAGGAGGAGGATCAAACACTAATCTTATCATTCATGGAGTTAAGTCTATGATATCATTTCCCCATGAATCAATGCACTTTCTTTGAATTGGATTATATGCTTGTGCAGTAGCTAGTATGAACTCCGGGCATTGTACTGCTATAAGAAATGTGGCCACATGTGCCAACCCAGAACTTCCAATCCTCTTAGCTCTTGGACTAGCCCCTTCTGAAAGGTATCATTATGAAAATTTTTGAAGTCAATATGTCCAACTAGAGTCTTAGTGATTTTCATTATCTTTAACCCAAATTTCGATGGCATTGGATTCCCTTGAAATTTATACTACATAGTGATGGGAATTTTCTCTAGTTTCAATCTCTTGGCGTTAGTTTCTTTTGTTCCTTCTTACAAAAAATTTCTTCCTTTGAATCAAACATTTGTTAAAACCTACAATAGTAAAATTCATCAAACAAAGTGAAGAAATGTGAGGAGTAAAGTTATCATAAGCATCCATATTAAGTACACATACATTAAGAAAAAATCCCATTTACAAGTTAGTTATGTGTTTTTTGGGCCTTGAGTTTGGGATAAAACCAAGAACTTAACCATTTCAAGCTTAAAAGTGAACTTTTCCAGAAGTCAGGATCGAGAAACATTCTGCATTAGAACCTTAGAAAAGAGCATATTGAAAGTCGGGACTGGGTCGGTATCCAACACTGGAACTCTACAAAATGGAACCGGTTCAAGCTTCGCCCCAAGTTTTGATCCTAGCATAAGGTTAGAAGTTGGAATAAAGATAGAACTTGAATTGGAACATCAGTATGGGTTGAGGGTCCAGATCTTTTTCAAGGTCTAATCTTGAAAGCAATGTGAGGATAAAAATTAGGTTAAAACCTGGCTTTTGATAAACACTTCGAACAAAGTAAAGGTTCCCTTTTGAAGTTCGATTCCAATAAAAGGTTAGAAATAAAAGTCAAAACATTTTTAATAATATGATCACATAATGGTGCATAGCTAAGGTTTGGTTCCAAAACCTGATCCCACAAGCAATGTAGGAATAAAAATTAGAACATTGTTAAACATGAGGGTAACTTAACGAATTTTCAACATTTTCCAAATAGCTCCCTGGGATCAGGATTGGGACAACTTCAAAATAGTAAAACCTTAATAAAGAATGATTTAAAACTTAATCATAATTCCTTTTGTTTCAGAGATCAGATACAAAAAATCCTAGGGTTTTGACTTTGAGTTGCAACGGTCGACAATTTAAAGATTTTTCAAAATTTCAAACATGACCGACCTAATAGTATGGAAACCCTAGTCAAACTAGGGAACGTCGGGAACATGAAACCCACACAAGAAACACGAAGAAAACAACAAGAAAAAACAAAGAAATAGGAAAACCCAACAGAAAAGGGATGCCAACAAACCAAAAGGTTCAAGAAAAATAGAAAAAAAAGAAAAAGAAAACACACAAAAACATGACATAAAAGAAACAAGCGACCCAACAAGAACACAAACAAGGAAACACATGAGAACACAAAAAATAGGAAGAGAAAAACCAAGAAACACCTACCTCAAAAATTGTGATGGCAAAATCAACCATACCCAGCTAGAAATCCCCAAACTCAAATTCGGTCTTCAACCCTCTGCTCCACTCTAGCTCTTTCCATCAAAAATACAAAGTAACAATGAGTGAAAACTAGGAAGCGACAGGAATATAAAACAAGGGAAAATAGAGAGTCAAAAATTAGAGCCAGGATGAAAACTAAAACTAGAACCTTAGTAAGGTTCTTGGTTCAAGTTTGATTCCAAAACTTGATTCTAAAAGACAAAAATAACACAAGGAAAAGACATGGGGATTGGAATCAGAATGGACATGAGAACTTGCACTTTTGAAGATTGTCATACCCAAAAAAAATCATAAAAACCCCACATTTTTTTTAATTTTTTTTTTACAACCTAAGTTTACAACCTAATGATTGATAACACTATATTTATCCCACCTAAAAATTATTACTATTAGAAAAGGCCCATCTGAGCCCAAGGTACGAAACATAAATTTGAGTCAACCAAGTTGACCTAAATTAGGTTTACCAATGATTTAATTTATAACCTCTTATTAGAGAGAAACCTAAATTGCACATTCTTAATTTCAAAGAATATTCACTTCCTATTGCTTAAACAATAATCACATTATTTATTTAATATCCTAAGGGTTAAATCCTTAAGTTTACCTTCACCTATAATAGATTTATTATCCTTAATTATTCAATAGTTAGCCCTCTCAAATCTTAGGAGAAACATCATTTCGTTAACCCATGATCTATATGATTTAAAAGATATGAATAATGTACTAAACAATTCTATATTTGATTACTATACCTTGATTCATCCTACCATTACACCAAGGTAGGTATGTCACTGAGAAATTCATTGATATTGTAAGGGTTCAATCTAGATTTATACATAATAAATTCAATTGCTTAAATCTTCCTAAATCAATTTTCTTAATAACCCTCTTTTAATTCTTTAAGACTAATTTGCATTAAATTTACATAAGATATATTTAATTCAAATACAATCAATTAAATAAATCAATTTGTGTGTGTTAATTATACCCTTTTTACTTTATTCAAATTTAAATGGTTGCAATTATTTATTATCACTTAAATCAACTCTAAATTCTTAGAGTTTCTTTATTAAATATTTTCAAAGTGACTTTTTAAAGTCACATCTTCAAGTGAGTGTCCCTAAACTCACTAACCCTACTGAAGACATAATTATCAATTAAAAGAGATTAATTAAAGTGAACACTAATTAAAATTAATGAATGAGCATAAAATATTAGCTATTGGATTTGTCTTAATATTGATCATTGAATTTTAGGACAACTAAAGTGAACCCTAATTCCATAGGATTTTTCTTTACAATTGTTTTTCTTCTAATCCTTATCGTCACTTTTATGTTCTAGATTTGAATGGAAGAAATGAAGATGCTCTCTAATAATTTGTAAAACATTTACATTCCTTTTTACTTTCCTCATATTCTTCCTTCTTCATTCCTTTACAAATCTAAAATTTTATTAAGTTTATTTATTTATTTATCTATCTTATTCCTTATTTAACTCTTGCTGTAAATTTTATTTTCTCACTTCTATTCATATGATTTAGAATAACTGAGCACATGCAAATTATAAGCTTGGATTTGCAAATGTTAAAAAAAAAAAAAGAGTAGATTTAATTTTATTGAAATGTATTGAAATGCTCATGCTGATTTCACTATTTTATTTTTATCTCTAGTTATATATGTAAGCAAATACTTAGATTATTTTTATTTGGGTAGGTTGTTCATTGTTAAAAGAAAATCTATTTTAAAACTATAGTTCCAATATTAATAGTGAATTAAAAAAAACTAAAAAAAATACTCTTTTTACTTTTATTTTAAATCTCCAAAACTCAATGATTCCTTTATTAGAATATGAAGATTTATTTTAAATTCACCTTTAATTTCTCTTTGGTTTAAATCAGTTGTGATTAAAACATAGAGGTAATTATATTTATACCTATGGCTATTACTAATCAGCAGATTGACATCATTATTAAATCTCATAATTACAATAATGTTATTTTTGTCACTTAAGTGAATTTAATATTAACATTGAATCTTATTGTTAGTGTTACTTTCCCCCTACCCAGTAACAATGATATTATTAAATATTAAATTATCTTTAACAATATTATGATGGAAACTTTACCATAACTAGTAATAATATTTTACTGCTTAATTCATCTGAACTAATGAAGTTATTATGACCCAAACAAAATATTACTATTGTCTCACAAATATTTAATCCTTATAACTGTAAGAATATTGTCATGACAAACACTGTGGATTTTCTCTTTTATTTTTTATTTTTTTTCTATATCAGTTGGCTAACTCCTAGACAAAAAACACCTATGTACATATAAAAACGCATGAAAACATACATAACGACATACATGGTACCATACATATGAAGAGACAGTGTAGTGTGGGGCCTGCCAGACAAATGATAGAAGTGACATAACCAACAATGGAAGGAAACGACACAGGAAGCGAGGAGGTCTCCCGTCACTGATAATATGTTGGCATTTTTTTGCCTTGTGTGAGAAGGTAACCGTTAAGCACAGGAAGGGTGGTGAGATGTGATTAAGACATACGGTTTAAATTGTAATGGGTATTGTTCTTGGAAGACACTTGGAAAAATCATTGTGCTTTGGGTTTTCTCATTTTTCAGCTTGAAATCAAAATGTTGGAGAGCAAGGGCGCACCGTAGGAAGGGGAGAGGACGAACCGACTTGAGGTAAGGTGTTTCTAACTGACTGTATGCAATGTTGAAAGTTTTTATGTATTGTTTCATGTGTTGCTGTTAAAACCATAGGAATGTAATGAAATGCAGATTTATAGCTATGTTGTTAAAATCGTAGGAATCTTAGAAAACATATGCATGTCTTCAAAAGTTGTTATTAAATCATTTGGGTTGTTAGTTGTAAAGGGGTTTAAAATGTTATGAGGGTTTTTTTTTGTAAATTGTTTTCAAACTTTAAGTGGGTTTTGGGTTTTGTAAAACCCAGTGTTTTGCATCTTCGAATTTTAGAAAACAAAATGAATGTCTTTACAAGTTTTTGTTATGTAGACCTTAGGAATGTAATGAAAGGAATTGTTTTATAAACACCCACAAGGGTTTGGGTATGTTGTGATGTGGGTTGCATTTTTATAAATACCCTGTGTTTTCCCAACGAGGGTTTGGGTATGTTGTGATGTGGGTTGCATTTTTATAAACACCCTGTGTTTTCCATTTCATTCATATTGGAGTGATAATTGCAGCTGCAATTGTATTTGTTAGTCATGGAATTCGAAGAAGCCACATTTGTTTGAGGCATTTTTTCAAAAAATTCATTGCCTTGTCTATGAAAGCATATTAGTAAGCATAATAGTAAGAAATAATAGAGACAAGGTAGTGAACAGTTTGAAAATTTCCTCAAAGAAATGTGGTTTCATGGTGATTGGAATGCGGTGACAAGCCATAGACAAGGCAATGAACTATTTGTAGTTATGATTGCTTATGTATGGCTTGCCATTGTGTTTTTCCAGACATATACTCACCCCACACCATGTTTTCCAACTTGTAATCACACTATGCATGTATATGGTTATTGGAAAACATTGTGTGTTTACTATGAAAGAATAATAGTAGATTTGGATTGTCATGGCATTCCAACACCATAGTGATTGGGATGAAATGACAAGCCATAGACAAGGAAATGAACTGTTTGTATCTATGATTGCTTATCTATGGCATGCCATTGTGTTTTGGGAGACATATACTTACCTCACATCGTGTTTTCCAACTTCTAATCACTATGCATGTAAATGGTTGTTGGAAAACATTGTGTGTTTTGTATTAAAGCATATTAGTAGATCTGGATTGTCGTGGCATTTGAACACCATGGTGATTGGAATGATATGGATTGTGAATTGTTTCTATGTATGATTTCTTATATAGGGCATGCCATTGTGTTTTGGCAGACATATACTCACCTCACATTGTGTTTTCCAACTTGAAATCACACTATCCATTATCTTATATGTATTTTACCATTTACTTTAGAGTGTTGTAGATATTTTATGGTCTATGGTTTCATTAAAGCTAACAACAAGAATCCATTACACATTGTGTTGTGTAGGATTCCATGCATCATACCATAATCATTGTTAGAAGTGTATTCTATGTTGTGCACTTGAATGTTTTTGTTCTATTGAATTTTATTCTTTTTTAGTGGTTGCAGACTGCAAGGTAACCCATAGTGATCAGGTAAGATTGAAAGACCATTTTCATTGTTTGTTTTATTGCTTGTATTAGAATAACAAGATTAGTATTAGTATTAGTTTTTTGTGATAACTCTGGAACTTTATGGGCTAAAGATTGGGAAGCAACCCCATCCTCCTAGATAAGATTCAAATATTGTCTTCAATATTCTGATTCATTTCTTGCATTAGAATGAAATGATTAGTCTTTTGAAATATTTTTTTTGTTTTATGGGGTTAGTTTACATTGTTTTTTCTTGATATTGTTATTTCCTCTATGTGCCATGTATGCAAAATGATCTTGAGAACTAGTCTCAGTTGCATTATAAAATAATTTAAATAATTTTCTTCCCTCTCTTTTCCAAACAACAAACCATTTGTTGCATATTTCATGTTTCAACTGCCAGAAGAAATTTGTAAATCTAGAATACAGATATGCAAGTTTGACATCAAAGATTATAATATACTTGCTTTGCTATATCAATATGGAGTTTGATTTTAAAGGAATGCTATGCTCAAACTAGGTTAATCTACAGGTATTTATAATCTTCAACTTAATACACATATTCGATATGCCCATGCATGAGGGTATACACTAGAATAAATATTGACTATTTTATATTGCAACATGCTATTGATTCCCAATTATGGCCCTATTTTACATGCCAGGAAAAGTAGCTTTCCATACCCTGACAGAAGAAATCCCTAAAATATAAGTTCCATTTGTCTTTTTCATATATGATAACCCTGTTTTATCTTTTGGCATAGAAATGAGTTTCTTGTGATATGGATGGTATAATAGCGATGCAGAGTATAATTGTGGTTATGATTGAGGACATAACTTCTTATGAAATTGTCTGATGGAAGGTAAAATTGATATCAAGTTTGGGCTACTACAATATCGACTTAATGGATTTATGTTGTAGAATTGTCATAGTACGTATTATTGCATTTTTTAATTCTGTATGTTTGATTGTAAAATAATTTTCATTTGCAAAAGTTGTCTATTTGAACAAGTGCATAGCACAATTTTTTATTTTTTATTGAATTAAATTTGTTGAGAAAAATTACAGAGAACCATGGCTATTCTCAAATAATAGCCATAAATAGTACAACTAGATAGCGGACATCTAATTAAGATACATATTATCCCTCCAAAGAAGGGAAAAATGAAAATAGAAAGAATAATAAATCTCACATACCAAATGGGACTGAAGCAACATAAAACTGTAAATTGAAATAGTCCCAATTAAATAGTAACCAATTGAAGTGTTAAGCTATGTAGGTTCTTGTATCAGCTTTGATATCTAATTGATCAGCCACATTGTTCATAGTATGATGTATGTCCTTGAAGCATTAATAATAGGATTTGTTCAAACATCCCTCAATACAATGCATAAATATCCATGCAGGTTCAATCTAATTTGACTTGCAGTTCTGAATGAGAATCATGTAGGCTTAGTGTATGACATCTCCAACCTAAGGCATAACACAAAGTTAATGGATTTTTATTGTGACTAGTATCATAAGGGTATTATTTCAGGTCCTAAGAGGTCAAATTTTCTACTTTGTACACTATAACTTTTTGAATTTACGATGGATCTGCATTGCATTAGGATAATGATAGATGCCATGAACGGATCTTAGTCATCTTCTGATTACATACTCTTCAACATAAGGTGGACAATACTATATAAAGGTTGATTTATGTAGACAAGACAATGAACTGTTTTTGTGTATGATTGCTTATCTATGGGTTGCCACTATGTTTTGGTAGACATAAACTCACCTCACACTATGTTTTCCAACTTCCAATCCTATTGTGCATGTATATGCTTGTTGGAAAACATTGGGTGTTTTCTATCAAAGCATGATAGTAAATATGGATTGTTGTGGCATTGCAACACCATGGTGATTGGAATGCCATGACAAGCCATAGAAAATGAAATGAACTATTTATTTGTATGATTGCTTATCTATGGGTTCCCACTATGTTTTCACAGACATATACTCACCTCACATTGTGTTTTCCAACTTGGAATCCTATTGTGCATGTATATGCTTGTTGGAAAACATCGGGTGTTTAGTACGAAAGCATAATAGTAAATATGGATTGTCAAGGCATTGCAACACCATGGTTATTGGAATGCCATGACAAGCCATAGAGTAGGAAATGAACTATTTCTATTGTTTGTGTATGGCTTATCATGGCATTCCAAGATGATGGTGGTGGAATGCAATGACAATCCATATTTTCAATTATGCTTGGATACATTTTTTCAACAATCCATATTTACTATTTAGCCATGGTGTCTGAAGCCATGATAATCCATATTTACTATTATGCTTTGATATATTTTTTGCAAGCATGTGTAGCTTGTTGAAAAGAACTTGTTTTAGGATTTTAGCCATAGAAGCAAGGTCGTGAACTATTTTCTAGATTTCTTTCTTAGACATGAATGAAAATTATGGTAGCATAGTGAATTGTTTCATAAAATGCCTCAAAGAAATGTAGCCTCATGGTGATGGAATTCCATGACAATCAATATTATAGCTGCTGCAATATGGGTTATCATTGTAACACCTACTCATTAAAATATTAGTAAAATTAATAAATTAGACAAAAATAATGAAACAAATATGATAACAGGAGGAAATTCATTTAAAACCAGCTTAAAAAGCTTCATTAATATGAAAGTATTATTTCAGTCAGTGTCTTAGATAATTTTTTCCTTTAATGAATCTAAACAATTTATACTCTTTATATTGCAATGATTAACATATTTATGAATTGAATGCAATCATTATACTAAGATAAGTAATATTAAAGCAATTCAAAAACCTTCACAACCATAAAACATGAATGAGACTATAACACCATATTTGTCTTGAGTGGAAAACCCTCTTGGGGTGGAAAAACCACTCAAAAATTGCCTCACTAGCTTAATCTCAAAACTTGCTATTTACAATGCCCCGCTAGCTATATATCAACATTTTCAATCACTGTTTTAATGATAATAGAGTATCACTTCTATTTCTTTTACAACATCTTATGATCTTGCATCACTCAAGATTCAAATGCAAAAGTTTATGTACAACATAATTGATTAATTTCACAAAGCATTGAATGTGCTATCCAAATAACTTTCAAATATGAATCAATGAAATGCCATTTCTAAATCGAGAATAATACTTCTTTTCTGCTCACCATCTTTTTGAAAGAATACATGGAAGGATATATATATATATAATGTTATGGATTACTGAACTGGAGTATCTTTTCAAATTGAAAAGTAACTTTCTTCTCTAAATGTCCCTTAATAGGTAATAGTTACAAAACTAAAATATTTTTAACAAATTTTAATCAATGCTTCCTTGAAAAAATGCCTGTTGTCCTAACATAACAATATATCATAAAGATATTCGAAAGTATAACTTGTGTTCCCAAATGATAAAGAAAACTGAACCATGACAAGAACAACTAACACTTGACACAATGCAAACCAACAATGGTAATCATATGAATGGAGCTTGACAATAACTAACCACAATAACAACATGGATTAAGTTACAAGTTTGAGATAATAAAAAACTTTACCCAAACAAAATGAAAAGAACTCAGCTTTGACTCGATACTCATGTATGTACATGTCTTATTTCAAGTGGGATATTCATTAAAGCATGTACTAACATCCCAAACTATGTTTTACAACTTGCAAATATTCAGTGCATTTTGATTTGGTAAATCAAAATGCATTGAATATTTGTAGGTTGGAAAACACAATGTGGGATGTCAGTACATGCTTTAATGAATCTCCCACTTGAAATAGGACATGAACATACATGAGTAATGAGAGTAATGATTATACATTTAAACAAAATTAAATCCAATATCATTCACCTCCTCGCCATTCACTTTGGCCAATAGGAAGAGCTCTTCATTGAAAAATGTCCCCTTTGCAACATTTGAAATGCTGCAAACTCATGCACTAGGAAATACAAATGGCATAGGAGGAAATTGTATGGGCTTAGATTTTTTTAAAGGGATAATCATTACTCTTGTTACTCATGTATGTACATGTCCTATTTCAAGTGGGAGATTCATAAAAGCATGTAGTGACATCCCACACTATGTTTTCCAACCTGTAAATATTTAGTGCATTTTGATTTGTTTTCCAATTATTTTTAGAGTAGATTCATTTTTTTCATTACACACTTTCTAGTACATCCTCATATTTTTTATTACTACCATGTCATACAATTCTCATAACAAATATATTTTGGATTTTGTTCGATTTCTTGCATGCTAAGGGATAGAGTTTTGAATGTATTGAATACTTTCAAATGATAAAGAGACAAACATGTGGTATTGAAGTTTTTGTGTTTATGGATGAGTTTCAAAAGTAAATCACAGTCCACAAAGGAATACATTTCAAGAGTTAGTGGGTTGCAGTTTTTATAACACCATGTGATTTCTGGTATGTAGTTTTACAAATAGTATTCATCTAACTAAGAGATTTTCTTTTCATAAATGTGTTGCAATGTTTACTTATGTTCTGAAGTAGTCGATGAATTAGTAGTTGGAAGTAAATATTTTTTTTTTCTACATGCTTGCAGAGCTATTTTTTATTGACTTTTTTCCCTTATTTTTTGACAGCACAACCAAAAATGTTGAACTCAAGAATTCACATTGGGCAACTTCCTCGTGACAATGAGGAAGACAATGACAGTCCCTTCAGTACGGAGAGGCTGCATCGTGCCTTCAAATTGAATTGTCGTACGGTGGAGGAAGCCATTCGCAAGATCGGTAGATTTCCAAAGCCCACTGAACCTGTACTTCCATATTCTGAGGTTGATATAGCATGCGGTTTCCTATCAAACTTCATGGACCTACTGAAAAACCATATTCTGGTTCATATTTTGTGTGCAAAATATGTTTGAAGACATGTGGTCAATCATGTTTAGCTTGAGGAAGCATTGGAAAGATATGATGTTGATTAGGGTGTCTACCTCATTGGTGGCATCTTCCCACATTCATTTCCTCAATCATCCTCAACTATGAGGTGTGTACAAAAAAAAATTAGCAGCGCCAAACAACATTAAGCTGATCATTTTTTTGACCAAGCAATGTGATTGCATGGTCATGTTCTTGAGCCACAGATAGAAGAGGACATATGGGAAATGTATCTTTCCCTATGCACACTGCTTGACCACCTTGCACCAGTTCTGTCAAATGATGAAAGGGTTATTCAGTGGATTGGAATAGGATGCCCCTGCCATTCCAATGAGGGCACAAAAGTAAAGACAAAAAATGTAAAGAGTGAATCTGATTAGGATGTCGAAAGAATTTTCAAATGAAAAATGGAAACTAAAACTTCAAATTTAATTTTGTATTACTCTTTTGAAACACTAAAGTTGAATGCATGATAATTTGAATTGTTGTTTATTAGTGTTTATTACAGTATTTTTTATCACTCTCTATTACTATTTATTACTGTTTAATACTTGACTACTGTTTTGTAAAACTACAGATTGTAAAACACAGGGTGTTGTAAAAATAGCAACCCACTCACAATTGTAAAACATAGGGTGTTGTAAAGTATTTTGTATTAGTCTTGATTAGTGTTTATTGGAAGTATTTTATATTACTCTAATTAATTTATTACTATTTTTCAATATGGACATTTCAAGGTGAAGAACATTAGACATATGCAATGCAATATCACAGGTACAATTAACAAGGTATGAATGAGGAAGAAGTTTTCAGTAGATAAAGGTCATGAACATTGAACCAATAGTAGGATAGTCACCACAACATTTAAGTAAACCTATGGTCAACACTCTCTTTTCCATTATCAATTTTATTCCTAATTTCATCCATGAATAATTTCCTCAACCTATCGATCCTATTGTTAGCCATAACTTGAGTAGGTGTCAAGGATAACTTTCAGTTTTTGATTACCCAAGAAACAATTGAAAAAATTTGACCCTACCAGATAACATGTGATAATATTTTTGAAGTTATTGTGGAAAAGAGTTCTTCACACTACAATTTGCAGTTTTCAATTAACCTTTTTTGCATGAATTTCATATCTTTGATTAGCTATTTCGAGCTTGATGACCTTGATCAAGAATGAGGAGGCTTGGGCTCTGTAAAAGTAGGTTTCCAATATGCTTTTCCTCTTAAGGAAGGCTTAGATTTGTCTCACAAGTTAGGTATACAAAAATATTGTAGCCAATAACAAGCACACTTTTTCTGCTATGCCACTCACAAAGCATCACCAAATGCCTCAATTTTTTTTATTTTTTTCCCATGATCTAGTTGCTCTTAGCCAGTTTTATAATCTCTTCATATTCACAGTTGGAATGAATTTCATTTGTAAAGGTCATTGATCTGTTTAGCATGTAAACTGTAATGTCAATACTCCACTTCTTGAACTCTCTTTTCCAAGGGAAAATCATGTTTTTTGGAGCAATAATCAAAGGCTTGCTTAAGCCCTTACAAAAATCTTATAAGCAACCCTTTGATTATTCCTCCAAAAAACATGCTTTTCCCTTGGGAAAGAGAGTTCAAGAAGTGGAGTATTCACATTCTAGTTTACATGCTAAACATATCAATGAACTTTGCGAATGAAATTCATTCCAACTGTGAATATGAGGAGATTATAAAACTAGCTAAGAGCAACCAGATCATTGGGAAAAAAATTGAAAAAAATGAGGTGTTTGGTGATGCTTCATGACTGGCATAGAAGAAAAAGTGTGCTTGTTATTGGCTACAATATTTTTGTATGCCTAACTTGTGACACAAATTTGAGCCTTCCTAAAGAGGCTAAGCCTATTGGAAACCTACTTTTACATAGCCCACCTCCTCGTTCTTGATGAAGGTCATCAAGCTAGAAATAGCCAATCAAAGGTATAGAATTCATGGATGCAAAGGTTGACAAAGTTCTTCATGGATGAAATTGGGAATAAAATTGATAATGAAAAAGAGAGTGTTGACCATAGGTTTACTTAAATGTTGTGGTGACTGTCCTACTATTGGTTCAATGTTCATGACCTTTATCTATTGAAAAGTTCTTCCTCATTCATACCTTGTTAAGTGTACCTGTGATATTGCATTGCATATGTTTGATGTTCTTCACCTTGAAATTTCCATATTGAAATACAATAATTAACCATACAGAAAAGGAATTAAAACACAAGAATAAGCTGTCATGGTGAAAAGAAGAGGAGCTTAATGTTGTTCAAAGAGAGCTACAATCTTGGTATAGAGCACCTTGTTGCTCAATTTAATGAAAAGAGTTTAGATAGGTAGATAGAGTCATAATAATGTTGAATAAGTCCATGTGAGTCCATTTTATAATTTTTTTTGTGTTTTTCAATCATTATGTGGTTATTAGGAGAAATGTTGCAAATTTGATAACATGTTGTCAAGACAATTTTGTAAATATTTAAAAAATGTAAAATCATGGAATGCTAAGGGTCAGTAGTTGTAGAGGCAGTTTTAGGCATTGGTAGGTGTCATTTGAGGTATAAATATGTTGTGAACTTGTTGGAGGAGGTTGTCGAAGGATTTAGAGAAGAAACTTAATAAAATTTCTTAAGTTTCTTGTTATTTTCTAGTAAATTCTAAGTTTGTAGACCTGGTACAGTTCTATACGCACTACCATTGAACTAATTTACATGTGGAATAGTAATAATATGTGTTAGATTCCTTTTAAATTTGTTTTGATTGGTTTTGGGGGTATTTAGTGAATTTAGCACACCATTTCCTTCAAGCGGCAAGAAAATAGGGGTTAAGGGTTTGATTGTTAAAATGGATTGACAGGCCATTCCACCTTTTTGTGTCAAATGTTTCTTGGTGGAATGGTCCTGAATAAGTTAGAAGTAGGGGTAGGAAACATGGATTAAGGTTGGTAGAGAATTTACAAGGGTTTCTCCATGCTACCCTATTGAAACATTGAATTATGGGCATTAAGATAATCCAAGAGTTGGTAAGTAGGAGAAATTTTCTGAGAACAAGGTAGGGTAGGCTAGTTCTAATGTGAGAGATTTTTTGTGTTTAGAAGGCTTTAAAAGTTTGGAAAGGTCATTTGTGTGATGGGGCATGGAACCCTAGTTGTTAAAGGGTGCAAACAAGTGAATTTGAGTGGTTTAATGAAGGAAGAGTCAAAGAATCTTGTGGGTAGAATATTTGAGTGGTTTAATGAAGCAAGAGTGAAAATATGAAGGTGAACTTCAAAACATTTTTTTTTTACAGTCTGCATAAAATAAAGAGATCATTCAAGAAGAATTGACAAGTCAGTCACAACCTAGTGTGTTTTCCATCGTGCAAATATTATGTGCATTTTTTGTTCGAAACATATGAAAATATATTATTAGCATGTTTACTGAAAGGAAGGGTTGTTAAAAATTTTTAAGGTCAACTTGAAAACATTGTTTTGTTACAATGTGCATAACAAAAACTAGTCAGTGAACGAGAATTGAGAAGTGAGTCACAACCTAGTGTGTTTTCCATCCTACAACTTTTATGTGCATTTTTTTTTGAAACATATGAACAAATATTAAAATGGAGTTTTTTGTTGAAATTAAGGGTTGTCATAAAACAAGAAGGTGAACTTCAAAACATTATTTTGTTACAGTTTGAAAAAATAAGAAGTGAGCCACAACCCACTGTGTTTTCCATGATGCAACTGTTATGTAAATATTGTGCTCAAAACATATGAATAGATATTGAAATGGAGTGTTTTTCTTAAAGAAAGGGCTCTCATAAAACAATAAGGTGGACTTAAAAACATTCTTTTGTTACAGTCTACATAAATTAAGAAGTGAGCCACAACCCACTGTGTTTTCTATGATGCAACTGTTATGCAAATTTTGTGCTCGAAACATATGAACATATATTGAAATGGAGTGCTTTGCTAAAAGAAAGGGTTCTCATAAAACAAGAAGGTGAGCTTCAAAACATTCTTTTGTTACATTTTGCATAAAATAAGAAGTGAGCCACAACCCACTGTGTTTTCCATGATGCAATTGTTATGTAAATTTTGTGCTTGAAACATATGAATAGATATTGAAATGGATTTATTTTTCTTAAAGATAGGGTTCTCATAAAACAAGAAGGTGAACTTCAAAACATTCTTTTGTTACATTTTTCATAAAATGAGAAGTGACCCACAACCCATTGTGTTTTCCATGATGCAACTGCTATGTAAATTTTGTGCTTGAAACATATGAACAGATATTGAAATGGAGTGTTTTTCTGAAAGAAAGGGTTCTCATAAAACAAGAAGGTGGAATTTAAAACATTCTTTTGTTACAGTTTGCATAAAATAAGAAGTGACCCACAACCCACTGTGTTTTCCATGATGCAATTGTTATGCAAATTTTGTGCTCGAAACATATGAACAGATATTGAAATGGAGTGTTTTGCTGAAAGAAAGGATTGTCATAAAACAAGAAGGTGAACTTCAAAACATTGTTTTGTTACAGTCTGCATAAAATAAGAAGTGAGTCACAACCCATTGTGTTTTCCATCATGCAACTATTATGTGCATTTTTTGTGTTCCAAACATTTGAACAAATATATCAGCATTTTCAATCACTATTTTAATGATAACTAACCACAATGCCAACATGGATTAAGTTATAGATATGAGATAATAAAAAATTTACCCAAACAAAATGAAAAGAACTCAACTTTGACTTGATACCCAACATTGTATCTAGGGTTGGAAGGTAATAATAGACTTTATGCATTTTAATCCTATTGAACAAAGAGACTTGACTAGTGAAGCAAGGGTAAACCTTTAAGCTATATCATTACTTGTTTAAAGAACTCGATTAGAAGAAAATAATCACAACCAACTTAAGTACTCATAAGAAGGGTCCAAAGAGGGTTTCATAGATTTACATCCAATAATAACAAATATTATAAAAGATAACAACAATATTTACTTTCTTCTCAAGAACCGACAACTAAAACAAAAGGAAACTCAAAAACTTAAGCAAGAAAAAAATTCCTTAAGACTAAGAGAGAGGAACCAGTGGCACCTATGGTTCACACTGTTGTTGACTAATTTTTGGAACCTGATCAAACATTTCAACCTTCACCAAATTGTCATGCTTCCTTCCAAACCTGTCATGCCACCACAGGACTTTCCTTGACCAAGTTCTTCGATGTTGTAACTATTTAGGCTATGCCCTAGCCAAAGTTCTAGGGGTCTCCATAAAACAGGTCTTACAAAAGAATTTTTTTAAAAAACCCTTGAATACAACTTTATGTTATGATATTTATCTTCCAAGCCCTTAGTCTTTGATTGCATAACCTTGATATTTCCTTCACATTGTTCTTTGTATGGTATGGTGTGAATCTTGTTATGATACATGAAGGTATGTTTGAGTTGTAGATAGATAAAGATATATGAGATTTACAAATATGAATGACCTAGGTGGGTGCAACAAATAAGGAATGCGACACATTGATTAGATGCAAGCAAAGCATATAAATGGCTTATGAAAAGTATTCAATATGGGAGGAAAGGATATGAAAGGATGGATATGCAAATGAATGGAATGGAAATGCTATCAATTCATCATTTTTGAGTTGTACGTAGAAAATGATATGCAAGATATAGAAATATGAATGACCTAGGTGGATCCAAAGAAGGAAGGAATGCAATTCATTGATGTGATGCAAGGAAAGCATATAAATGGTTTATGGAATGTATTCAATATGGGAGGAAAGGATATGGAAGGCTGGATATGGAAATGAATAGAATGGAACGGCTATGAAGTGATCATTTCTTTCATCATAGAGTAGAACGATTCCCACTTTGTTATTGGTTATGATTTTTGTAATCATAATAGGGTGGATTGACTCAATACATACACATAAGAAAAAATCATGCCCCATTCCTCACTCTCCTTCGTACACAACAAGGTGTAGAGATCATCAAGCTTCCTTGGAATGTGACAACAAAAGAAAAGATATAAAAGGATAATGATATTGATGGAGACAAGAGACAAGAGTAAAGATAAAGCACAAGTTGTCATGCATGGAGTATGAAAATGATAAATATGCAAGATCATGATAATGAAAAAATGCAAATGCTAATGCATATGATAAGGACTAGTGCACAAAACAGTTGTAGGATGGAAAACACAGTGGGTTGTGACTTAGTAAAGCCAAATATTTTAGTATGTTAAAGAGTTATTAGTTTGTTTAAATGTTTTAGTTATAACAATATTGATAACACAATGATAAATAAGAATTTAAATGATAATGATAAACAAGATCTTATTCCTTAGTCAAGCTGAAAACCAAAGGACATATGGATGGATAGGGATCAATGATATGGGTAAATGATATGACATGTAAGGATACACCTTATATGGAGGATGAAGATAGATGGATCAAAGTATGGAATGCTATGGGTGGAGGGATCCAATGACAAGGGAACCCAAAATGTTTATTGTTATACAAAGGAGAAATATAGGACCTATGGAGGACTCCAAAGAAGACATGCCAAAGTACTAACATGCCCCCATGGTAAGAGGTATGAAAAGTTATAACGAAATCACATGGATATGGAAGATAAAAAAACATGAAAGGAAACAAGAAATGAATGATAAGTGATATGGAGGATGGAAGACACACATGGTATAAAGCATGCATTAGATTCAATTTCTTGGTATTTTTCCCCAATACTTTATGCAAGATCAAAGGAAGGTGGATGGATAAAGTAGATAGCATGGAATATAAATGAAGGAATATGATGACTAAGTGGAAATAGGATAATCAATAATGTATCGTATGAATGGAAAAGTCTTGCTCCCAAGTGTACAACTAAGGGTATGTGTATGGATGTGAAAGCTAGTGGATATGAATGGATATGAATGGCCATGGAAATGGACACTAATGAAGGTGTATGGATATGAATGGAGGAATCAATTGTCTCTTTGTGGAAGATAGTACCCCACTGACTAAATGTTTCTTATAGACCATGGCTAACATGTTCCCACTTAAAGATGTTGGTAGGAAAATTGGTAACGATAATGGAATGGATAGGGGTAGGTAGAAGGGGGTTAAGGATTCATGCAAAGGATTGGATTAAAGCTATGGAATGAGGGATGAAGCTTCGATGGAAGTATGGAATGGAGTCGTTATGAGGGAATCTGGGAAAGAACAACATTGGCACACACCTTGAAGGGTGGTGAAAGTTGAAGGATTGAGAATGGGTTGGGATAATAAAGCTGGGCATATAAGGATGGGAAATGGATTTGGAGGATGAATAATGGAGGAATAATGGAGTCATTTTTATTAGCAAGTAGGGATACCAATTTTTATTTTTATTTGAATGCATGGATTTTTTTGCTTTTTTTGGAACCCACATTGTTTTCACTTTTCATTTTTCTTTATAGCCTTTTCATTTTTTCTTAATAGGCACCTTCCATTTTATTGGAAGTGTTTATTTATTTATTTTGGAGCATATTTTTCTTTATTTTCACATGTCGTTTTAGTGATACATGATGATACTTAGGTTTTTGTGGATTCTTTGATTTATGCATTTCTTCTTTGGTATCCCAATTGCTTGGATAGGCCACAAAGGTATTTTATGAAATGAGAGGATTTTGAAGTGGAAGGTGTTGGAATGAATTCAAGAGTATGTGCCTTTGTTTTTCTTGAAAGGGAACCTAAGGATATGCATTAGGAACATATGGGTCCACGATAGATGGAACAATTTGTGGATACTGTCCAACAATAGATGGCAAAGATGATGGAGGAGGTGAATGTATTGATCTAAAGGGAGGCCTTTTGTGTTTGAAATAGCTACCACCATCTTAAGAAGGAGGTATGTAGCTAAGTCCATAATAATTTAGATGTGTTTTAATATTAGGGTGTGTAGGTAAATGGAACTCATGAAGGCATGTGGTATTGTACGAGAAAACCAGCTTTTATAAAGGTGGATGAACCAAGCTTATATCTTTGTGGTTCATGAATGGGATCTTGTGAAAGTTTAGGATTATCATGAGATGTGAGGGAAATGCTTATACCTTGGGGGACTTGACTTATTGAATGGATGGAAAGGTTTATTTAATGAATTTATACATTACGATTATGGTATGGAGTTGACATACTTTGATCATGAGATGGTATGGCGTCATGACATGGAATGGAATGATGAGATGATATGGAATCATGAGAGGGATTATTTTGATCTTCACATAAAAGGAGGATCTATGATATCATGCTTTCGATCAATGAGGTCAAGTGTGTATGTGGTTGATTTTCTATAGGTGCTATGAAGGTGGAAAAAAATGAAATGGATGAGCTGGATAAACATGGAATGGATGAGGTGAAAGTGGGTGGAACTAGAAGAATAAAACTACCATTTTGTGAAATATAATTTTGCATCGGGTATTGTATTCCTTACAGGGTGACTTTTGGTGTTCCTTTAGTGAAAGAGGATGGATAGTTGTTGGTTCAACATGGAAGACATTTTGGTTTCCCTTGTTAATGGATGAAAAGGATGACATGGACAGTGACATGAATTGGGTATAAGTTTCAATGGTAGGTTTATGGTTTTTCTCTCTTGATTAAGATTTAGATCTTGAATACCCCATCCCACTACGAAAGATCATAAACAAGCATATATAGATTCTATATTACTATGGTCTTCAAATGTATCATTCGATGTTTGATAAATGAGCAAACACAAATAATCCATATGACAGTAAAATGGCTTGCTGCAATGAGCACTTTCTATTCTATGCACTATAACAATGTATTTAAGTGCACCTTCATATTGTAGGCTGGAAAACACAGTGGGTTGTTGTTTGTATATCAAGCAGTGTTTTCCAACTTGCAATTATATGTAGACAATATGGTTCTCATGAAACTCTTGTGTTTTTTAGACCTTAAGAATTTCATGAAACTCACCTACAAAATTTATTAAAACTCTTCAGCGAACTAAAATTTGTGTTTCAAAATTGTGATATGATGGTAAATCAAAATGCATTGAATAATTGTAGGTTGGAAAACATAGCGGGGATTTTAGTAGATGCTTCTAATAATTTTGCATTTCCTTTCGATGGATAGCAAGTTGATTATCCCTTTAAACAAAATTCAAGCCCATACAATTCACCTCCTTTCCATTCACTTTGGCCAATAGGAAGAGCACTTGGATGAAAAATGTCCCCTTTGCAACATCTCAATTGCTGCAAACTCATGCACTAGGAAATATAAATGGCATAGGTGATTCAATTTCATCTTCATATGCAACAAGAGATAGTGGTAGCCTTGCGTTTTCAATGCTCAACAATTTGGCTAGTGATTTTTTGGTTGTGGAGGAAATGGTATGGGCTTGGATTTTGTTTAAAGGGATAATTGTTACTCTTGTATATAGATATCCTCTTTCAAGTGGGAGATTTCATGTTTCTTTATGTATCCACTATCACATTACACAAATTCCATCCTCCACCAACTTCCAATGCAACTATTGTTGTGCCATCTTAAACTTTTATCAGTTGTGCAACAACACCTGTGACTTGAGATGTTGATCAGTTGTGCAATAAGACCTTTCACTTTTGACATATTAGTTGTGTGACAACACCTTCCATTGCTATCTTTGTTTTATGAAATTCATGTCTTTTAGATTGTAACTCTCTCTAAACAACATTAAGCTCCTCTTCTTTTCATTGTGATAGCTTTTTCTTGTGTTTTAATTCCTTTTCTAAGTGGTTAATTATAGTGTTCGCTTGTTCTACTCCACTTTAAGCATTTCTAGCTATTGTTTTTGCAGTGTGTTTATGATTAGAGTATGCTGATGTTTCTTTTCACAAGCTCATTAGGGAACTTGTTTGCCTTTTTAGATAAGAGTTTCATGCCTCCACCCAACTGATTCTCTTTTGCTGCACTTAGATTTGATATTGCCTTTCCTTATCATCCATTTCCAATTGTATTTGTTCCATGGAATTGCTAACTTAAAGAATTCATTCCTTCATTTGTTCAACCCCACTTATAGCATCATATCTCTCTTTATTTTCTTGTTCAAATTCATATGCAATAGAAAACCTTTTGAGTTAATCCCCTTTTGCATTTCCATTTTCCCCTTGCACATACTGCACATGCTCCTTCCTACACTTGTCAGGAGTAGGAACAACCTCTTCAATCAATACATTATCTATCTCGTTTACTTTGGTCTACTTCTTTCCAAGTGTTTTTAGAGTAGATTCCTTTTTTTTCATTACACACTTTCCAATATCTCCTTGTATTTTTTTAATTACTACCATGTCATACAATTCTCATAACAAATATTTTTCAGATTCTATTAGATTTCTTTTAGGCAAAGGGATAGAGTTTTGAATGTACTAAATACTTTCATGTACCTTTGTAGCTTCTTTTTTCCCAACTTTGAGAGTGTTTTCATGATTGCATAATCCATTTGTTTCTTTTAACAAGTTATTTGCAACAAGTTCTTTTATGATTAAATAATTCATATGTTTCTTTGAACAAGTTATTTGCAACAAGTGTATTTGTGATTACTTAATTGATATGTTTGAGATAAGACTTTAATGTTTCAACTCAACTGATTCTCTTTTTCTGCACTTACATCTAGTTTTACAACTATGATTGGGTTGCACTTTTCATAACACCCTATGTTTTCCAATATGTAGTTTTACAAAATAGGATGCATGTGCAATATGTGTAAGGGGCAAATGGAAATGCAAAAGGTGATTAACTTGAAAGGTTTTCTATTGCATATGAAATTGTGCAAGAAGAGAAAGAGAGAGATGATGCTATAAGTTGGGTTCAACAAATGAAGGAAACCATTCTTGAAGTTAGCAATTGCATGGAAAAAATACAATTGGAAATGGATGATAAGGAAAAGGAAATATAAGACCTAAGTGTAGAAAAAGAGAATCAGTTCAGTGGAGGCATGAAATTCTTATCTGAAAAGGCAGAAAAGTTCCCTAACGAGCTTGCAAAAAGAAAAATCTACATACTCTAATCATAAACACACTATAAAAACAATAGCTAGAAATGCTCAAAGTGGAGAAAAACTAGCGAACACTAAAATTAACCACTTAGAAAAGGAATTAAAACACAAGAAGTTGTCACAGTGAAAAGAAGAGGAGCTTAATGCTATTCAAAGAGAGTTGCAATCTAAAAGATAGGAATTTCATAAAACAAAGACAACAATGGAAGGTGTTGTCATGAAACTGATAGGTCAAAAGTGAAAGGTCTTGTTGCACAATTGATCAATGTCTCAAGTCATAGGTGTTGTTGCACAATTGATAGGTCAAAAGTGAAAGGTGTTGTTGCACAACTGATAAAATTTTAAGATGCCACAACAATAGCTGCATTGGAGGTTGGTGGAGGAGGGAATTTTTGTAATGCAGTAGTGGATACAGAACAAACAGAAAAGATCCCACTTGAAATATGATATCTACACACAAGAGTAACAATAATCCCTTTAAATAAAATCCAATCCCATATCATTTCCTCCACAACTCAAAAATCACCAGCCAAATTGTTGAGAAATGGAAATGAAAGGATGCCACTATCTCTTGTTTCCTATGAAGATGAAATTGAACCACCTATGTCATTTGTATTTCCTAGTGCACGAGTTTGCAGTAATTCAGATGTTGCAGAGGGTACGTTTTTCAGCCAAGTGCTCTTCCTATTGGCAAAAGTGAATGGTAAGGAGATGAATTTTATAGGCTTGGATTTTTTTTAAATGGATAATCTTTACTCCTGTATGTACATGTCCTATTTCAAGTGGGAGATTTCTTGTCTATTTTGTATCCACTACCACATTACGCAAATTCCCTCCTCCACCAACCTCCAATGCAGCTATTGATGTGGCATCTCATACTTTTATAAGTTGTGCAACAACACCTTTGACTTTTTGACCTATCAAAATGCTTTGCAGGAGAATTATAGGTAAGGTGAACATTTCATACAACAATTTTGTGCATTTATTGATAGTAAGGGTTATAAAATATGAAGGTGAACTTCAAAACATTGTTTTCTTACAATCTGCATAAAAGAAAGCACTCATTGAACAAAGCTTGAGAAGTGAGTCTTGTTCTTGAGAAGTGAGTCACAACCAACTGTGTTTTTCCATCATGCAACTACTTCTCACAACCCATCGTGTTTTCCATCATGCAACTAATATGTACATTTTGTGTTCAAAACATATGAACAAATATCTGAATGGAGTGTTTTGCTAAAAGTCAAGATTTTTAAGAAATAGGAAGGTGAAGTTGAAAACAATGTTTTGTTACACTCTGCATAAAAGAAAGCGCTCATTGAACAAGACATGAGCAATGAGTCACAACCCACTATGTTTCCCATCTTGCAACTACTCACAACCCAATGTGTTTTCAATCATGCAACTACTATGTGCATTTTGTGTTTGAAACATATGAACAAATATTCAAATGGAGTGTTTTGCTAAAAGTAAGGGTTTTTAAAAAATATGAAGGTGAAGTTGAAAAAATTGTTTTGTTACTGTCTGCATAAAAGAAAGCGCTCATTGAACAAGACTCAAGAAGTGAGTCACAACCCATTGTGTTTTCCATCTTGCAACTAACATGTGCATTTTGCGTTCAAAACATACAAAGAGATATTTAAATGGAGTGTTTTTCTGAAAGTAAGGGTTTTTAAAAAATAGGAAGGTGAAGTTGAAAATAGTGTTTTGTTATAGTCTGCATAAAAGAAACCACTCATTGAACAAGACTTGAGAAGTGAGTCACAACTCACTGTGTTTTCCATCCTGCAAGTAGTTCTCACAACCCAGTGTGTTTTCCATCATGCAACTAATATGTGCATTTTTTGTTTGAAACATATGAAGAGATATTGAAATGGAGTGTTTTACTGAAAGTAAGGGTTTACAAAAAATATGAAGGTGAAGTTGAAAATAGTGTTTTTTTACACTCTGCATAAAAGAAACTGCTCATTGAACAAGACTTGAGAAGTGAGTCACAACCCACTGTGTTTTACATCATGCAACTACTTCTCACAACCCACTGTGTTTTCCATCATGGAACTAATATGTGCATTTTATGTTCGAAACATATAAACAAATATTCAAATGGAGTGTTTTGCTAAAAGTAAGGGTTTTTAAAAATAGGAAGGTGAAGTTGAAAACAATGTTTTGTTATAATTTGTATAAAAGAAAGTGCCCATTGAACAAGACTTGAGAAGTGAGTCACAACCCACTGTGTTTTCCATCTTGCAACTACTCACAACCCACTGTGTTTTCCATCATGCAACTACTATGTGCATTTTGTGTTCGAAACATACGAAGAGATATTGAAATGGAGTGTTTTATTGAAAGTAAGGGTTTTAAAAAAATATGAAGGCGAAGTTGAAAATAGTGTTTTGTTACAGTTTGCATAAAAGAAACCACTCATTGAACAAGACTCGAGAAGTGAGTCATAACCCATTGTGTTTTCCATCATGCAACTACTTCTCACAATCTAGTGTGTTTTCCATAATGCAACTAATATGTGCATTTTCGTGTTTGAATTATATGAACATATATTAGAATGGAGTGTTTCGCTGTAAGGGTTTTTTAAAAATACGAAGGTGAAGTTGAAAATAGTTTTTTGTTATAGTTTGCATAAAAGAAAGCGCTCATTAAACAAGACTTGAGAAGTGAGTCACAACCCACTGTGTTTTCCATCATGCAACTACTTCTCACAACCCATTGTGTTTTCCATCATGCACCTAATATGCACATTTTGTGTTTGAAACATATGAAAAAATATTCAAATGGAGTATTTTACAGAAAGTAAGGGTTGTTATAAAATATGAAGGTGAACTTCAAAACATTGTTTTCTTATAGTCCACATAAAAGAAACCACTCATTGAACAAGAATTGAGAAGTGAGTCACAACCTAGTGTCTTTTCCATCATGCACATGTTATGTGCATTTTTTGTTCCAAACATATGAACATATATTGAAATGGAATGTTTCCTGAAAGTAAGGGTTGTTAAAAAATATGAAGCTCAACTTGAATACATTGTTTTGTTATAGTTTGTATAACATAAAGTGCTAGTTGCATGTGCTTACATGGATTTGTAAGTTTGACATAAATAATAAGACTTGAGGTGGCATTTCCTACCATTATTTGATGGCATTTGCAATTGTTTATAATAAAATTTTAAATGGAAACAAAAAGTTTCATGAATCTGCAAGAACATTGTCTTGCATTTTTTTTAAATTAAGAGGAGTAAACACTTTTGACCCAAAGCTATGGACCGGTGAGGTCACAAACAAGGGACCTCATCCCCTAAACCCCAAAGGGATTGGAGCCTTGATGGAAAGATTAACAATACAACTTAACAATAATACAATGCCACTATTGGCAGAAGACCATAGTCTTCAAACATACCAAAGTACTGTAATTCCATAGAATAATTGATCAATGATTACATGATCAAAGATAATGTAATTCCACACCATAATTGTTCAATAATTACATGATCAAAGATAATGTAATTCCACAACATAATTGTTCAATAATTACATGATCAAAGACTGAATGAAAAATGAATATTGTTAGATTTTTTCATCCTCTCCAACAATTCCGTTTATGTGCAATTGAGGGGATAATCATATAAAATCTTATAGGCTTCTTTAAGTCCTTGGCACTGATAGTGAGGTGATTCCACTTGTACGAGGGTTTGGGGAATCCTTTTATTTGACCATTGCACTTTCAACACCTTCAGCCTATAAGAAACCCATGAATATAATGACTACATTCAACAATTAACATATGGATATAAGGAAAAGGCAACATCAGATCTAAACACATAGAAAGAGAATTAGTAGTGGGAGAGATGAAAGTCTTATTTGAAAATGCAAACACATTTTGTAACATATTTATATGAGCATGTGGAGGAGAAATACAATTCAAAATCAGACAAACCAAGAAATGTCACTAATAATTGAAGCCCAATGTTTTCACTTCTTTCACAGAAGTTGAGGGAAATTGAGAAATTGAGTAGGCTAGTGCTAAGAATCAATAAAATTAGGCCTCGCTTTTATTAGCGATGTTTCTTCACACACACCACTTCGTTGCTCATCCTTTCCCTACAATGTGAAGAATGTTAATGTCATATCAAATTCAAATGCATGCAATGAATTTATTCAAATTATGAAAATACACGTTCAAAAGAAAATTTCAAAATTACCCTTTCTTCCACTTTATTCCTCTGAAAGAACCAAGGACAGTGTGTTTTCCAATATCCTGTCAAAATCAACATATTCATAACAGAAATGAATTTTTCTAAATGAAATCACAAAGACACTCTAAAATCATAGCAAAAATTGATTGCAATGATAATTATTACAGCCAACCACAAATGCATACCTTAAAAGGGAAAGTGCACAATCTCCTCCCCAGGCACCCTTTCCTCTTGCTACCTTGTCGAGGGACATTTTCCTATCCCAAATGGACACTAAATTGCTTGTGCCCACCACTTCCTTGTCCATCTTTTCCCTCTAATGCTAGGAATGTAAATGTCACATCAAATTAAAATACATGCAACAAATTCATTCAAAATATCAAAATACACATTAAAAAGCAGATTTCCATATTACCCTTTCTCCTGCTTTCTTCGACTTTCCCCTTCGAAGTATGCATTTGTGGTTGCTTGTAATATGTAAAAAAGTTGCAAGTGTTACAGGACAATAAAAGTTCCAAAATTTATTGCACTGTCTACTATAAGCAAGCATATAGTTTTTAAATCATAAGAAACAAAATTTTAAGGTGGACTTCCTTACATTCTTTATGGGTAGGAAACAAAAAATTTTGACAAGCAAATAACTGACAAGGGACAATGTGTTTTCCAACACTGCAAATAATGTGAGCATTTTTTTTCTTGCAATTAGATGAAGATAGTGAAATGCCACTTTTACTATTACAAATAACATTTAATACGACTATTCATTTGAAATAATCCATGATGAGAAAAATAGTCGACCTCAATGATTTAAATGTCAACCTTTTTCTTTCATTTATAAGCAAGCTACCATAAACAAGAAGACTTCAGGTGGCATGGCCTTCTGATATATTTCATATGAACATAAATAGAATGCACATTATAAACACACAACCAAACAATTATTGTCACAGTCTGCATAACAAAAAGTGGTCATTGAACAAGAATTGAGAAGTGAGTCACAACCTTGTGTGTTTTCCATCTTGCAATTGTTATGTGCATTTTGTGTTCAAAACATATGAACAAATATTGAAATTGAATGTTTGTTGAAAGTAAGGGTTGTCATAAAATATGAAGGTGAACTTCAAAACATTGTTTTGTTACAGTTTGTATAATGGAAAGTGCTCATTGAACAAGAATTCAAAAGTGAGTCACAACCCTGTGTGTTTTCCATCCTGCAACTCTTATGTACATTTTCTATTCCAAACATATGACGATATTGAAATGGAATGTTTTCTGAAAGAAAGGGTTGTTGAATACATTCAAACTGTCAATATAATTGCCAGTGGGGGATACAAAAAAGTATCCAAAATCAACTAAGGTGTCACCAACCAATTGGGTTCTCATAGTGTGAGTAACCAAAATGTTTTCATTACATTCATACTGTCTATGTGTAATTGCAAGTTCAAAAACATTGGGTATTATGAACCCTGCAACCCAAATACTATTTTCAAATCCTTTACAAGTAACAACCCAATTGGTTACTCACCCCTCAGGTGAATTTGGATAGTCTTATATATCCCCAACCTACAACTCCCTATAGAATGACAAAACCTAGAAAACATAGTGTTTTCCAAGAACAATACTCGTTACAATCTAAAACACATGTCTTAATCACATCAATGCCCTTCCTTCCCGCAATGAACGGATAGCTTCTCACATAAGGAAAAAAAATGCCAGTGCAATTTGATGCGAGAGGACACCTCCTCGCTTTCCTCGCCATGACATTTCCTCCCATCCACCAGTTTCATCACTTTTATCATCCGTCTTGGCGGGCCCTGCACTATGCCATATCCTTATGTATATTTTTATGCATTTTTTGTATGTACATAGGTGTGTTTTGTTAGGAGATTAGCTGTGTCCATATAGGTTTTTACAATATTGTGTGGGTTAAAGGTTTCATAAATCATGCACTCACATCCCACTGTGTTTTCCAACCTACAATCATATAGACTTTTAATCGTTGTTGGAAAACACAGGGTGTTTAAAAATAATGCCTTTCATTGCATTCCTATGGTTTAAATAACAAAAGCTTTTCAAGACAAATGTTCATACTATTGTGTAAAATTCCAGGTTGTGAAACACTAGTTTTTCAAAATCTGCAACCCACATAATGTTTTAAAACCCTTTACAAGCAACAACCCAATCAGTTAGAAACCCCTCACCTCAATTCCATTAGTTTTTCATCTCCCCCACCTGCTCTCCAACCTTTTTCTTTCAACCTGTAGAATGAGAAAACCCACAACAGGATGTGTTTTCTAATAACAATATGTCTTACATATTAACTATGACATTTCCTTCCATTGTTGGTTCCGTCACTTCTATCATCTGTCTGGCAAGCCCCACACTACACCATCTCTTCATGTTATGTATGTTACCATGTATATCATCATGTATGTTTTCATTCATTTTTTGTGTGTACATAGGTGCTTTTTTCTAGGAGTTGGAGAAAACCAACTCCTAGACAAAAAGCACCTATGTATGTAACATGATATCGTACCCCCCATACCCCATGCCACATGGTGGACAAAAAGCACCAAGGAAAAGACTTGAAAAATGGCTAACCACATTCTAAAAAGTGGCACTACAAGAAAAGGACACACAGTTGGGTAGGAAAGTCAAAAAGCTAGAAAAAAATGCACCTAACATTTCCATTTTCCACATTTGCATTTTCTAGTTTCATGGATGGGGAGGGATGGGGCGTGGGTGAGGAAAATGGAGTTGCAAGCTACTGAACCAGGGTAAAAAAAATTCATTTTTTTATGTACATAGGTGTGTTTTGTCTACATTCTTGCTGTATCCAAAGAGCTAAATTTCACCATTTGTGACATTTCATTTTGCACTTTGGTGGGGAGTGCAGGTGACACAATGGAGGCCGAACAAGAGAAACACATTCAACACGTGCAATGGCTAGCCAATAGGTATGTATATTTTCCATTGTATATGCCATTCTTCCATTCTGTAGGAACTATGAAGCATGATTGTTAAATGGGTTTCTTTGAAGCATTGAAGAGCAGTTAAATGGGTTTTCTGAAAAGCATTGAATGACTATTGGCTAAAGAAAAAGGGTTTTCATTGATGGAAAAATAAAAAGTTTTATTTGCCTATAGGATTTTGATATGAAATGCATAAATGTTTCTATTTATGTAGAATAAAAAAATTGAATTGGAAATTCTTTGCATTCGCCACAGTAAGCATCTCATCTATAAAAATATCACAACTTCTTAATGTAGAATAAATGAATAAATTTTGGAAGTTTAACTGACTCATACACTTGTAATTCAAGCTATGATAGCTAGAATCACTTGTATTTAGTTTAGAAGCTTCACGTCTCCTAAAGAATCCTTCTCAATCCACCTGCCCTTGTTTTCTTCAATTTTGTTTCCTCAAATATATCAATCACCTGGAAGGAAGACAAATGTTAGCAATAGATTAAATTGGAAAATTAAAAACATTTGGTGCTACAAAGAATTTTTTTTATTCCAAATTTCACCAATATACAATTTATATGTTGTGGTGAGTGCAAAATGCCAGCTTATAGAGATAATAAACAAATATATAAAACTGTAGATTGGGAATTTAATTTCCAATTTAACCTATCGCTAACACTAGTGGCATATATCAACAATTATATCTACCATTCTACCATTCTATAGGAACTGTGAAGCACTGAACGTTCATTCGGATATATAAAGAACTCATCTCTCTTAACATATGAAAGAGGCCATAACTTACAATAATCAATAAGCATATAGAAGAAAAAATAAGAAGGATACTATGTACCACTATCTGACTTTTGTTTATATCCTATGTCTCTCAATGAACATCTAAATGACATATCGGTATTGTAACCATTGTTCAATGATATTCTAAACTGAACCATTACTTGTACAAATGACAAAAAAATATAGATCATTGCAAGAAAAAAGGTTAACAAGTCAACAAAAGCCTTGTTGATCACCTTGATTGACCAAAAAAAGTAGCTAATCTACTGAAAAAACACACCTATGTACATAAAAAAATGAATAAAACCGTACACAAAAACACACATAAAACATAGATAACATGAAAATAAGGCATAATAGGATGTCAGTGCAGAAAAGAGAATCAGTTGGATGGAGACACGACAGTCCTATGTGAAAAGGTAAAAAAATTTTGTAAACAACTTATTAAAAACAAAACATCTGCATTCTCTAATTAGGAATACACTCTCAAAGATGAGAACGGTATTTGGGTTGCAGGTTTCATAACACATATTATTTTCCAACATGTAAGTATATATAGACAACATTCTTCTAATGAAAACCTTAAAGTTTGTAGACAGTAACAATGTACTAAAGTTCATTCACCTTCACAATTTATAGCAACTCTTACAGAAAAAATTGAAATTCAATTTCATCATATCATTTAAAAATAAATGCACAATACAATTTGCAGGTTGGAAAACACAATGTGGTTTTCCATTTATTTCATTCTATACATTCAAAGTTACATGGTTGATATCATGGGCAGGAATGTATTGAAAATATTTTGTTAATTAGGGAGTAGGAATGCAATGAAAGGCAATGTTTTATAAACACCCACTGTTTTCCAACAACCATTAAAAAACTCTGAATGATTGCATGTTGGAAAACATTGTGGGAGGTGAGTGCATGATTTATGAAACCTCCAACCCACACAATGTTGTAAAACCCTTTACAGACACAACTAATCTCCTAACAAAATGCACCTATGTACATACAAAAACACATAATAACATACATAACAACATACATGGAAACATACATAACATGAAGAGTAGATGTAGTGTGGTACCCACCAAACAGATGATAGAAGTGACAAAACCAACAAACTGAAGGAAACTTTACAGTGGGGAAAGTGAGGAGGTGTCCCATCGCATTGAATTACTTATGTTTGCGATCATGCCAAAAAGTGGAGATATCCCTGTAGGTAGTGGGTGTATGTGAAAAGACAAAATGAAAAATTGTAAAAGTAAATTCTTTAAAACATATCTCATCTATATTTATATTTTATTTGAATTTTATTTTAAAAATAATTAGAATTTTAGGTAGGAATGACCAAGAAGTTGAGGTGATGGGTTCTAACAACTATATATAATTTTTTGTTCCCAGTTTTTTGCATTCCAAATTCACATTCTATATGAGGGTTTTACAAAATTGTGTGGGTTGAATTTTGAAGTTTTGAAAAAGTTCCAATGGTCAGACATCAATTTTTCTAATTTTTTAAAATTTGTAATAAAAAAAATCCATATCAAATCTTACAAAAAAATGTTATCATTTTATTATGGTTAGGTATTCGATTGGCACCCTACTTTTTCCTGAAATTTAAGTACTCTTGCATTGAAATTTTAAATTTTCACCAAATAGATTTTATTTATTTTAAATAAACCTAGTATTTTAGAAACTACATTCAATTTTATACAAATTCTATTCTTACATATTTTTGAAATAATATAGATAACTTATTCAAATATTTCACGTCAAAGTTGCCTAACAACGATTTTCTGAATTTTTGCCACTTAAAGGGCACATTTTGGCATACCATGATCCGCACATGCCCTTCGTAGTGTTTTTACCTTGTGCAAAAATCTATTCATTCCCTACAGGATAGAAGGGTGTTGATGTGATTAAGACATGTGTTTTAGATTGTAACAAGTACTATTCTTGGAAAACACTATGTTCTAGGTTTTCTCATTCTGTAGGTTGAAAGTGAATTGTTGGAGAGCAAGGAGGCATTATAGGTGGGGAAGATGACCAAGCAAGTTGAGGTGAGGGGTTTCTAACCAACTATATGTACATAGGTGCGTTAGCTCAGTTTTCCTGCTTTACCAATTGGGCTATTACATCTAGAGGGTTTTACAACATTGTGTGGGTTGCACATTTCTTAAAAATCAAAATTTTCCAATCCCATTGCATTCTTACTATCTAATTCACAAAAGGCTCTCAAGAAAATCACAAAACATACCAAATTGAGTTGAGGGGCGAGTAACCAATTGGGTTGTTACTTGTAAATGGTTTTAAAACATTATGTGGGTTGTAGATTTTGAAAAACTAGTGTTTTGTAACTTAGAATTTTATAGAATAGTATGAATGCAATTTAGATAGTACAAACAATTGGAGTATGAGTTGTCATTTTCAGAAAAAAAATTTCTAGCACAGGAATTCAAGGCATAATGACGTGTGCATTTTCAATTTGGACAAAGAAAGGGGAAAACACTATGTGTTTTATGTCTGCACATTGAAAGCTAACGATTGGAGTGCACATGTAGGAGTTGGAGGAAAAAACCAATGTTTTGAAACTTGGAATTTAATAAAATGGTATGAATGTAATTTAGACAGTACAAATGTAATGAAAGACACCTTATAACAAGACTTACGTAGAATAAAAATCGCATTTCTATTTCTTAATATGATCCAAATATACATGCATAGTATGATTACAGGTTGGAAAACACAGTGGGAGGTGAGGTGACAAATATTTTACAAAACCTCCAACACACAAAATGTTGTAAAACCCTCTACACAATGAATCCAAATACCTTACTGGCTATCTAGAAAATAGTGTCTATCACCACACTCCTACGATCTAAATAACACAAAGCTTTTCAATACATACATACTATTTTCAAAAATTATAGGATGCAAAACACTATGTTTTACAAAACCTGCAACCCACCTAATGTTTCAAAACCATTTAGACACTAGTATTTGAGGGACATTTAGGTGCATTTTTTCTATTGATTCACATGAATGCCTACAACTCCATTTCCATTTTCCTTGGTTGTGCGTCCCTCCCCAACCTGCAACTCCATTTTCCTCAGCCTACAACTCCATTTTTGTCACTCGTGCCTCCTTCCTCCCCACCCACCAAACTGGAAAATGTAAATGTGGAAAATGGCAATGTTAGGTGTGTTTTTTCTAGCTTTTTGACTTTCCTACTGAAGTTGTCCATCCTTTTCTAGTGACGCCACCTAATGACATGTGACTACCCATCCGTCAAGACTTTTCCTCGATGCTTTTTTTCCATTGCATTGAATGGGGTATGGGGGTACAATATCATGTTACATACATAGGTGCTTTTTGTCTAGGAGTTAGCTTCTCTTGTGCTAGAAAACACATTGTCTCCTATCAGTTGTTCCCTCTAATAGTGGTTTATTATATGAATCAACCTTTAATACTGATATATTATTCTGTAAGGGGAGAAGCTAACTCCTAGACAAAAAGCTTAACAAATTATATACCAATATTAAAGGATGATTCATATAATATACCACTATTAGAGGGAACAACTGATAGGAGATAGTGTGTTTTCCAACAATGCAAATAATGCGAGCATTTTATTTAAAAAAAATAATAGAAGGTGTGATTTTTAAGACATTCCTACTATTTTTTAACATTCAATTTTGCAAAACCATACGTGTTAAGAAAAAAGCAGTGAGACAAACCTTTACATTTAAACAATGTACTTCAAATAACTAAAACTCAACATTGTGTTTTCCAAATTGCAATTACTTTCTACACTTTTTCTTTTCAATCATGTGAAATTTAAACACAACAATGGAAGGTGTGATTTTGAAGACATTCATACTGTTTTGTAATATTCCATGTTGCAAAACCGTAGGTGTCAAGAAGCAAGATAGTGTGTTTTCCAACACTGCAAACAATGCAGGCATTTTATTTAAACACAACAATGGAAGGTGTGATTTTGAAGAAATTCCTACCTTTTTGTAATATTCAATGTTGCAAAATTGTACCTGTTAAGAAGCAAGTAGTGAGACAACCCTTTGCATTTAAACAATGTACTTGAAATAACTGAAACCCAACATTGTGTTTTCCAAATTGCAATTAATTTATGTATCTTTTCTTTTCAATCATGCAAAATTTAAACACAACAATGGAAGGTGTGATTTTGAAGACATTCATACTATTTTGTAACATTCCATGTTGCAAAACCGTAGGTTTCAAGAAGCAAGACATGTGTTTTCCAACACTGTAAATAATGCGAGCATTTTATTTAAACACAACAATGGAAGGTGTGATTTTTAAGACATTCATATCATTTTGTAACATTCAATGTTGCAAAACCAAATGTGTTAAGAAGCAAGCAGTGAGACAAAACTTTACATTTAAACAAGGAGATTCAAATAACCGAAACCCAACATTGTGTTTTCCAAATTGCAATTATTTTGTACACATTTTCTTTTCAATCATGTGAAATTTAAACAAAACAATGGAAGATGTGATTTTGAAGACATTCATACTATTTTGTAACATTCCATATTGCAAAACCATACATGTTAAGAAGCAAGAAACCTACTATCAGACCAACCTTTACATATAAACTGAGAGGAGACAGTGTGTTTTCCAACACTACAATAATGCGAGCATTTTATTTGTTCCAATCAGATGAAGAAAGTTAAAAAACCCATTTTGTTTGTGTGTATGATTTTGGGAAAATAATATATTTTGTTTGCATGTACAGTTTTGGGCTTGGGTTTCCATTCCAAATTCTCATTTTCAAAACCCACTGGTTAATACTGTTGTTTCAAATCTGCAACCCACATAATTTTTTTTCAATACCCATCTTCACAACACAAAAAAACCTTTATTTATTCACAGTTAAAATTAAAAAACCTCAAGTAAAAAAAATTCTCAAACAACCATGCTGAAAACCCTACCCGCAAACATAACATTTCATTTTCATTTCACATAAAACCCATTTAAAAGCAAACCCATCAAACCCTACACGCAAACAAAACATTTCATTCTCATTTCATAGAAAACCCATTTAACAACAAACCCATCAAACCCTACACTTGTGCTTCACAATCCCTACAAAATGCAAAATGGCAGATAAAATTCCAGATACATACCTAGTTCAACTGCTTGCAACTCCATTTTCATTTTCCTTTGTTGCGCGGCCCTCCCCAGCCTGCAACTCCATTTCCATTTTCCTTGGTTGTGCATCACTCCCTAGCCTGCAAATCAATTTTCATTTTCCTCGATTGTGCATCCCTCCCTAGCTCGCAACTCCATTTTCCTTGGCCTCCATTTTTGTTGCCCTTCATTGCTCACGTCTCCTTCCTCCCCACCAATAAAACTAGAAAATGGCGATGGTTTGGTGCATTTTTGTCTAGCTTTTTTACTTTCCTGCCCACCCACACATCCTTTTCCAACGACAACACCTAACGACACAGGGCTGGCTATCAGTCAAGACTTTTTGTGGGTGTTTTTTATCCACTGCGTGGCATGGGGTATGTTATACATATAACATATATAATATATGTTATATACGTAGGTGCATTTTGTCTAGGAGTTAGCTTTCTCCCAAGAACATGTGATTAATAAATATTCCTATAATAAAACCAATATCATTAAACTACCGCCCGACTCTATCATCAAGACACTTACATTAATATTTAATATGCTGAAGTAGTTGCATGAGTATAGGTATGAGGTAGTGACACAAGCTAGTTGATCGCTCAAGAATTACCAAATCATTTTTATTAGTTGAGGTGACCTCTCTACGCTAGGCATTCAAGTGGTCCATCACCCCTACTATAATTGTAATGTATACTCCAAGGTTGATAAAGTTATGAAAATATTTATTGATCTGCTTGGATTTGAGCACCTGGACAGGGAGGTTGCTAAGATAAGATGCCTACAAGGGTCAAGTTTCAAGAGCAAAGTGAAGAGCTATGCAATTTTAGCATTGGAAGGGTGTAACATTTCAACTCTACCCCTCTTCAATGATTTATTTGAAATTTCTTAGTTGAGCTATTGGTTGTAGATTTATAGAGGTGAGATGATTAGCTTTTCCTGTAAAATAATGATTTTGATTTTTTTTTTATTTTCCCTTTATTTATTTATTTTAAGCTCACGATTGATTGTTTCAACTTACAAGCTTTCACAGGCAACTGAGAACTGCAATATCACAAAGATTTTCCCAAAAAAAAAAGAAAAAGAAAAAAAAGAAACAAAGATGTTGCTGCAACTACCTGAACACTAACCTATATATTTATGTACATATGCTTATTTATATAGGCACAACACTTATATCTTTTATTTTTCAAAAAATGCATCGGTGTTTATAGATGTTGTTAGGAGTTCCTTTTTGTTTTCAAAACTTCAGCAACAATGTTTAAACTTTTTTCTTGATTTACTTTTTGAACAAATTTGTATAAAATAAAATTATATATATATATAGATATGTATATATATATTAGATGCTAATTTTATTTTCTATGAACTTCCATTCTTGAGAATTTTTTTTTTTTTTTTTTTTAAATTATGCTTTGTTGGATGTTTAGCGCCATAATACACAATAGGAGAATACACAATAGAAGGATGTTGGTAGAGGTTGATGATGTTGGTTATATATATATATATTCTTTCTCTATACACTTTAGAATATTAAATATACAATTTGATTTATGTGTATTTAATCAAATGTATAAGCACATTTTTTTTTCTTCAAAAGAAAGTATATAAAATTAATTTTAAAATATCACTAGATAAAATGAATATATTTTATGAAATTTTTATTTTAATTAATTAAACAATGATTCAAATCTATTTTATAAATATAAATTATAAATTGAAATGTCCTTTTTGAAATGCATGTATTTTCTTTATCAAATAGAGTTAAGTTATTTTATTTTCTACAAATAAACATAATTCATAAACTTATTGAAATACATGGTAGGTATTGTTTAGTTCATGAATTTACCTAATTTCCTTTACCCAAGTTGCAAATGTTTGAAATTATCAAATGTTGTAACTTCACTTTAAATTTAAATATCTTTATGATGGTAACCCCATGTTTAAGAGAGTTAAGAACAACTATGGAGAATGCTTATTTCATAATGAGTTGAAGGGAAATAAATTATGTACAAATATTGTTCATACCTTCCTTTTAAGTAGGTTTAAGAAAGAAAAACTTTCCTTCAATGGTTACAAGGAGAAAGTACAAATATTTATTTAGCCCTATTTTATCTTCTACTAAGAGATTTCACAATTTTTTTCTACAACATAAAATATTGTAACTTGGATGAAAATATTTATAGCTTTGGGAGAAGAAATTTCAACATACTCCTTGAAACTTTAAACATCATTTACAAGCACCCATTTTTTTTCAACTTAATCTTACTATACTTTTCCTTCGAGAATTTACAAAAGGTGCTTGTCAACAGAACCACAATTTTCTCTATTCCATATTTCCTTTCTACAAAAAGAATATTAACTTGCAATATTACAAATTTTATTGAAGAAAAAAATTATCTACATGTAAAAGAGCTTAGGCTTGCTCTTTTCATTTCCTCATTGAAAAATATGAAACCCTTATTTTCTTTTTAGACTTACAATATTACCACAATATTTGAGGAAGTAAATGAATTACAAACTCATGAATAGGGTATTGCTCTCCACCCTATCGTAATGGCGTCATGGAGCCTTGTGGGCTCTAGTCATACCCCCGACCAAGGAATTATTTAAGCTCCATGATGATAAATGGAGTCTTTTCTCATATATTTTTTTTCAAAGGGATAAAACTAGCATAACATCAATTTCATGCATCTAGGTTATCTACTTCATAATTTCAACCATAATCCATACACTATGTCATCTTCTTGCAACATATAACAAAGGTAAATGGAAAAAAAAAAATTATCTCTTTTCTTTTAGATGAAGGAACTAAACTCTTGGATCCATCTTTCCTCTCCTATCGAAGACATCTTGATCTAATAATAGGTCCATCTCAACTAGTTCCTCATTCCTATCAGAATATAGATTTCATTCTCAGGCCTTTTCCTTATTAAAGAAGAAACATGCACTTGGACAACCCCTACATCTTTTCATATCATCCTCTCTTCAAACCTCGTCACTCTCCATTATGAGGAATTTTCAAGGGTCAAATCATGTCCTTGTGGCACTATTATATGCCCAATTGATCCCTACCACTATGGTGTAGACCCTAGGGGGTTTAATTTTGCATCTCAACCGAGGAAATTGACCAACATCCCTCTTTAAAGACGCTCTTAAGGACCTATCTGAATTTCAACTTAGATAATGGTTTCTAAACCTTAACCCCAACTTACATCTCACATGACACACAAATAAATACCCTCACATACCTTAATAATTTAGCCATTCTAAAACAACCCTCATAACCTTAGTCTTCCAATACATTAACTCTACTTGTTTTTAGGCCCCGATTGGGTCAATTTTATGTCCTCACCAAGATTTTATTTTTATTTTATCTCGATGGTTCTCCCTTCTCATGCTAACACTGTTACCTTCCTACACATTACCAACATGATCATAAGTAACAATTATATATCACATTAAATCTGCTAGTTGAATATTCTAAACTTTAACTACAAAATAATATATTTAAAATTTTGATTTGTATTCCATAGTATACAAGTTCATTCCACCTTCATGGTAGTGACAATAAAACATAATGTAAAAATAAAATGTAAGAATATTGCCCAAAGATCGCCTTATTTATCATCCACCATATATCTAATCATTAATTGAAGAAAAGCATATAAAAAAAATGAGGGTGGTATTAAGTACATACAAGATAGGGTCTTATAAAGATGCAAGGTGATAGTTTTGATCTAAAACTTGAATCCACCAAGGAAAAATGAAACAAAATAAGACAAAGCATGAGGATCGAAATTGAGAAGAAACCAGAACTTAAACCCACTGAAGGTGCCAAGTGCTAGTGTCTGTTTGAAACTTGAACCCAACCAAACAAAATAAAACAAGGCTTTGAAAGAAAAAGACAACTACCAAAGCTGGAAAAAAATGCCAAAAAAAAAAAACAAACAAGGGGGACCCATTTTGACCAAAAAGAAAATGGGGTGGTTATGCAGGGCATAACAATTGGTGACTAGACTAGAAAAATGGTTTACCCATTTTCAAAATACTGAAGGATTCAGTCACCCTAGAACCTCTCATTTATAACTATTTTAACTTGAGCATGAATGGTTATAGAAAACAAGGTTGAATTAAAATCTCAAATTGTGTATCACTATAAAAAATTCAAATCTAAGTATGTGCATTCATGGTACATCCCTCCTTAAAGACCTTAACTATCCTTGAAACAACTATATTCCCATTCAAGCTACATGAGGTGGGTCATTTTAGTTGTTGTGCAATGATATCTTGGGCATTGCTCTCCTAGCAACCAAATGTTTATAGCCCCAACGAAGATACCTCTAGTTATCTTAAAGTATTGCTATATTTCGAGTTAGGTGTCCATAGCCCTAATAGAGATACTTGAATCACCTTTATATATTGAGTTTTCTTTCAAAATTTCTTCTTTACTCTTTTCGTTCAGGTATTGGTTTTGCTTGAAGCAGTTATTTTCTTAATCTTTTTCCTCAATACTCAGACATCCTAATCTAAAAATTAGGTTGAGAACTATGATGGACCTCATGACAATGTTGGGACTCCAAATTTTTCATCTGAATCAGGAATAAATTCATTCTAAGATAGCTAGACCCTCAAGGAGATAAATGATTCTATATAATAAGTGACAAATTCAACCATATTTTACAAGATCACTTAGAATATACTCATTTGGTTAGACCTTTCAAACTATGATTAAGATAGACATAAAACACAAGTTTCAAAATGATAAAGAACGATAGATACCTAAAAATACCTAAATCATTTTCTCTGCCATACTATCCCTAGTATGCTTTGAATAACTACCCATTATTCCAGAATGACAAAAATGAAAGTTCCCCAAAAAAGAAAGAAAAAAATGAAAGAAGAACAAACAAACAACAAAATAAAAAAATAAAGAAAACAAAACAAAGCACAAAAAATAAAAAAAAACAAGAGAAAATAAACTACATATATACAAAGGATAAAAAATTAGGCCTTCATAAGCCAAATTAGTGCTTGAGAAACTATCCATTGATTGGTAATGAAACAGGTTCTCCCGTTAGGGTACTTAGTCAAAAAGTGTTTTCACCCAGGATCTCAACAATCTGGTATGGTCCTAATCACAGTCTATCAAATTTTTGGTGATCACATTTCCTCTCTCTGGCTTTATCCCACAATAGCACAATTTTTGATATCCTAAAGGCCTTAATCTTGGCTCTCTTGTCAAACCAACATTTGACCACAACCTAATGTTTGGAAAATTATTGCAAAGCAACATCCCTCTATTCTTCTAAGTTTAGAAAATTAATTAACCTAACCTCTGTCCTATCATCATTGGAATAAAATTCCTACATACATCACAAAAAAATTATTTGGAGATTAATAGGAAAGATAGGGTCCTAGCCATAAACTAATTTGTACGGTGAATTTCCTAGAGCAACTTTAATTCTGGTCCTATCCACCCATAAGGAAAACTTTAACTGTGTATGCCAATCCATAGGATCAAGTTCTAATAAATTTTTGATTACCTCCAACAAATTCTTATTGGTAGACTCAACTACCCCATTTCCTTTTGGATAATAGTTAGAGGAATATTTCAAAATAATTTTGTACTCAAATGCACACTGAATGAATTGTGCAGAAGAAAAATTTGGGTCATTATCACAAACCAGAGTGAAGGGTACCCCAAACCTAGTGATGATATGTTCATTTAGGAACTTGACAACCACATCAGTGGTGCAAATTTTGTAATCTTGAGCTTCAATCCACCATGTGTAGTAATCCATCTTAGCAATATGAATCTATGACATGTAGAATAATTTGGGTTAATTACTCCAATGAAATCCAACACGCATTGGGAAAATAGTCTTACCTCATATACAAGTTGTAG
>VDFB02289805.1:0-16545 GCA_007258455.2 Sequoia sempervirens | reverse complement strand
AACTAATATTCAATCAATCAACTACTCTTCTCTTTTTCACACACATATACATCTCTCTTCACATCATGCATAACACACATCCCATGTATACACAAAGTGAATTATCGATCTTCCTTATATATCTGCTAACCCAAAAATTCAATACATGTCAGCCTTTCAACAAAATATAATATTCTTTGCTTATATCAGCCATGTCGGCCTTAAATATTTAATTAGAAATTAACTGTACCTTCATAAGTTAGCTAGACTTATAGAAGGGACCCACACCATGGTCCTAAACATAAGAGATAGAAAAATAATTATTCCATATACATCCACGATCCACCACATCAAGCATGTCGGCCACAATGAAAAATAGATAATAAAACATGCCACCAAACCTCTTAACTCAAGCTATGATTAATACAATACCACAAAAATTCTTCAGTAGAATAGTGTACGAGCTAGGAAAAATTCCTTGGAGATCCACACTTCAAAATAGTGATCTGGTGAAGTAGTCAAATCAGCATACCAACCAGATGTCTTGTTCTTTACTTTCTCTGCTAGTAGAATACAAAGACTTAGATTCTCTACCGGTATAAGTGCAATTGATACCGTGTATCCAACTATATACTCAAGTTGTCATCAATGACAACACAAGTAGCCAAATTCAACCTCATCTAAGCCATATTCCAACAATCTCCCCTTTTGGCATTGATGGAAACACTTAGTGAAAAATTGACTAAGTCAAAACCAAAAAAAAATATCAAATCCAAAACTACTACTCCCCCTTTTGATGTCAGGAAATTTTTCACTTCATTCTCTCCCCCTTTGACATCAATGACAAAGGTCTACTACATCTGCTTTATACTTTTCTTCCTTATCCTTTCCCTTAAAATATTTAACTGCACTATCTCTTACTCCATTCTCTCCCCAAATACTGATGCAAAAATTGATCAAAATTTGACCACTACTATGAAAATTCAAAAAATTATTTTATACTTAGCTTCAATTTCAGAAGGAATTTCTTCAAGGAATCCACTGCAAACCCAATGGCTATGATCAGAATTTTTTTTTCTGAAGTAGTGTTGATTATTTGCACAATAGACTTAGGAATAGTGATTGATGCTTCCAATTCCTCTCCTAATTTAAGAGTCTCAATCATTTGTTCTAATCTTCCTTCAGTTATATCTTTGACTTTTTAGAAAGCATCAATGAGAGCATTCTTAGTAGTATGAACTTTTGCATGCTCAATCTGTAAATAATAAACTTTCTTCTTCAAATCTTCATTCTTATCCAAGAGCATACTATAATTTTTTCTAGTCTTAACAAGCTCACTTTCAATCTCTTCAAGCTTATCCTTGTACTTTCCTACCACATGAGGCCACCTAAGAAAATAGTTAAAAACTTCATTTGTAGAATCAATGCAGTATCTCAACTCACTCATTTTATTCTTCAATCTGGAAAGAGACAATCAAAATTGCATTTTAAATGAGAAATCAATTCTTCTTCCTTCCTTTCTAGGGACAAAAACTCCATAGATATCTTGACACATTCAATCAGTTCTTCTGAGAGAACATCCTGCAAACTTTCCAACTCAATATTGTTATCAATAAAGTACCTTGCCAGAGTGTTTTCAATAAAATCTTATTCATAAGATGGACCATTCAGCCATATACCAGATATCTTTTGCATACCATCCACATCCTAAATGATTTGCATTATCTTTGTCTTAAACAGAGCGTTTTCCTCACCACTATCTTCAACAATTATTGTTCCTGGTTCATCTAGTTTTAGTTGATCTTTTGGAATACATTCTTTAGAAAATTCATCTTCTAAATCCACAAGCACTTGAATTTTCCCTTTTTCTTGAATCTTTATAGACTTGGGTGCCAGAGGAGTGACACCAATTGTATCCCTTTTTCTCTTCTACTTTTTCTCTCCTTTTCCAGAAGATGATCCAACCTCAGTTATTTTTTCTGGAAGAGGAACAACACCTTCTCCAAACCTTTCTAATACCTTTCTAAAGAAACTTTCATACACTTGTTCACAATTTTAAAAAGAATTGAAACGATTGAAGATTTGCTGACAAATCGGTATATTCTCTCTCCACACTACATTGTTCTTCAATGGAAAATAGTTTAGAAAGTACATCATAATACATATTTCCAAAGTACCAAACCTAAATTGGTAGCCAATATCCTTCATAATTGAAAATTCTCCAACAGTTGCTCCTTCATTAGACTACATAGATCAAAGTCCTCATTCTCAATTATCATTTTGTGGGCCATATATGCATTACCTGCTGAGGTTGATCCATCTCGTTTTTTTAAATAAATTTTGTATGAGATTCCATAAGCCACATACCTTGTTAAAGGGTCTTTAATTTTTGAAATTATTAGAGCCCTCTAATCTCCATTTATTCTGGTTAGGGCTTCGACCTCCACATTGTGAATCAACTTCTTCTTTGGCACATCACCGACATTGCATAAGCCAGTTAAATTTCTGATTGCATCCTTGGTAATTTGATATGGTTTATCCAAATTGAGAATATCACCATATAATTTGTTCAAGAAAAACCAAATCACTTCTACATTACGAAATGAGGATAGTTGTTCCATATATCCAAATTCTTGTGCTTTAATCCTTCAAGCCTTCTGACATCGGTTAGCGACAAAAAATTTCTTTCATCCCTAATCTTTTGGATGCTACACTTATCTAAGGTTATGGTACCTTTTGCTTCATGTTTCGTTCTAAACAAAGTTGTACGGATTACAAAATAGATGTGAAATCAATGATTAACAGGAAAACCTAGAGATTCACCACTAGAATGACTTTTCGCCCTTGAAATTTTGCAGAAAAGTACTCTCAAACTGTTCTCCTTCAATGCTTGGTGCTGAAATAGGGTTCAAAATACCCTTTTATAACTTTACTTTTTGTTGCAATAAATGTTTTTCCCTAGAAGTTTCAGTTACACTCCAGACATAGATAGCAAGCTAAGAATTCAACTTCAGACTTATACTATTTCGACCAGTTCATCATATCATTGCAAATACTTCTAGTGATTGATGACATCCAGAGATTCTATGCCAACAATACACAAGGGGGGGTCAATAAATTTTCATGAAAAAATCCCCCTAGGCCATTGACCTGATATCAATTGCCAGATAAGGCTTCTGATATAGCTTTATTTCCTTCATCCGTTTCACTTTTATTCACCCATTTCTTCTTCATCTAATCTTTTATTTCTTCCAAATAAGATTTTTCTTTACCTTTATTGTCTTTCTGTGGATTTCTTCCTTGATACATCGGACCTCTTTTGTTCATGTTTTTTTTTTGGCAGAACTTTGCAATGTGACCAAGATTGTTACAATTGAAACATACCAGACATTTCTACCTATACCATCCATTCCATTGATTTCCTCCTGACCTGCATTGATTAGAAACATGTCCAAATCTTCCACAGATATAGCATTTAATGTTATTAGTACTGACAGTCACACTTCTACATTCTAAAGCCTTATGACCAAACTTCTTGCATTTGAAGCATTGACCAGAGAATGATGGCTTACTAGGGTTTATCTTTCTTCTACACTAAGAAGCCATATGTCCAAATTTATTACAAAACAAATCAATATCCATTAAATCTTTGAGCATTAGGTTTCCTTACCAGATGTCTTCTTCCTTTGTTCTTCTTTTCAAGATTCTTCTGTTCAAATCCAGAGCATTCTCCCTTCTTATATCCAAGACCTCACTTATCATTTATATCCTTCTGACTTTTTGTTATTTCTTCAAGCTTGGTAGAACTTATCATGAAATTTCCTTTGAATTCATTTCTAGTAGCGAGCTCATTTCCAAGAATGACTATCTATCTTTCAAGCTCTCATTCATTGTTTCTGGATTGTTGTAATTCAATCTCCAACTAGATAAATCTATTGTTAATTTTGTTGCATTCTTCAGACTTTTCTCTTAGGGGCTAGGCTAAATTTTCATCATTCTTCTTTCTTTGCTCAATCTCTTTAGTGAACTTCATTGCCATAGATTCCATTTCAAGTCTTAGAGTTACATTGTCCTTGGCTAGCTTTTCACATTCTCCTGTAATCTCTTTTAGAGTTTGATTCAAATGGACATCATCCAATCCTTTATTTTCTTTCTACTTCAACTGATCACAAAGTTCCTTTCTTTTCTCCCTTGATTCATTAATCTTGTCCTTTAGTGATTGAATGAATTTTTTGGCATCTGCAATATTTTCCCTAAGTTCCATGACCTCTTCCTTAGATTGATCAAGATCATCAAGTGCCACCATCAGTTGTTGTTGAAGACCACCAGCATCCATTATAGTTCAAGATTCACCTCAAGCTGCTAAGCTTCAGAAGAGGAACCTACTCTGATACCAATTGTTGGATGCAAGGAACACTGAGGGGGGGGTGAACCAGTGTTCAATAATTTTGATTTACAAATCAAATCTAAAAACCATCAACAAAAATAATAGAGCTTTATATAACATTAGCAACATATAACAAATGAAAACATGTAGTCACATCAATAATCACCATAACACTAGATATTTTTATGTGGAAACCTTGCTAGGGGAAAAACCACAGTGGAGATTAATCCACAAAGTTTACTTTGTTAAAAGTAAAATAAAAGAGGGGAATGCACTTGCATTTAAGCGCACTGCTCAAAAAAAGAGGGTCACTGCCATACAATTATAATATAGATTACAACAAAATTTGAACTAGGAATATAGCACCTACAAATGCCTAGATTTAGTTCCACTGAAGTGCACAATCTAACTTTGGACCTTCTACTCAAATTTGTTCTGCTCTACTTTGTTCTCCTGTTGAAAACTCTTCAGTGGTACAACTAATATTTGATCAATCAACTGCTCTACTCTTTCTTTCACACATATACATATCTCTTCTCGTGATATCACATACCACACATACACAAATTGAATTAATGATCTTCCTTATATATCCACTAACCCAAAAATTCAATACATGTCACCTTTCAACAAAATATAATATTCTTTTTGCTTATATACCGGCCTTAAATATTTAATTAGAAAATGAAGCCACCTTCATAAGTTGGATATACTTATAAAGGGTTCCACACTATGGTTCTAAAACATAAAAGATAGAAAAATAATCATTCCACATACATCCATGATCCACCACATCAAGCATGTCAGCCACCATGAAAAAATAGATCATAAAACATGCCACCGAACCTCTTAACTTGAACTATGATCAATGCAACACCACAAAACTTATTTAGTAGAATAGTGTATGAGCTAAGAAAACTTCCTTGGAGATCCACAGTTCAAAATAGTGATCCGGTGAAGTGTAGCTGATCAACATACTAATCAGATGTCCTCGGTTTCCTTTACTTTCTTACCGTATGCAACCGATATTGTAGGATAAAAGTATAGACAAAGTTTCCATAAATGACAACACAAGTAGAAAAGTAGACCTCTTAGAGCCATATTCCAACAATTAACCCTCCTAATCAGAATTAAGATGCATTGACTTGCATTAGTCTCTACATTTCATAGTCATATCTTGTGATCCAGATTGATGTTGTGGTGGCTGCTACTTAAGGGGAGTAGTCAGATGTTCAGAAATGTGGTTCAAAGCTTGTGTGGAGAAATATAATTTGTATATTTTTCATTGATTTCAAAGGGGGAGAAGAGTCATGTGAAAAACTGTGAAAGAGTTAAGGAGAAAAATAGCCAAAATCTATGGGGGAGAAAGTGCTAAGAGAAAGTATCGTTGATGGTGTTTTCACATCATGTGTTGCCATCAATCTCTAAGGGGAGATTGTTGGATAATGTTGATATATGGTTCTACTAGTGTCAAACTATTTCCATTGATGTCAACACTATTGTCATTAAATGTCCTTAAGGTCAGATATGTTGAGGATATTGAAAAATTGTAATAAAATAAGTTGCAAGTTGTCGATGATGTAGTGAAGTTCAATATGGTGGCTAGCTCAACATATTGATGATAAGAGGTTTTGGATTAAAGGTTTTTTTGACAAGTATATCTAGTTTATCCACATGAAGTTTTAGAGGTTCACATGAAGATTTGATTGAGTTATGATTATCTTTGTTCTGACAATTTTTCAGTTGCTTTAGTTGGTATTCCTAAAAGAAGATGATGTGAATCTAGTAATTTGAGTTGTTGCAGATGCTTCTGTAGTGATTCATGATGCTTGTGGATATTTCTAGATCATACTCTCTATCTATTTTGTTGGTCTGCATTGATTGTTGTGCCTCGCAATTGGTGTTTTTTCTTTGTGAGTTCATGTTTTCATGATCATGGCCTATAGGTGATTGTAGCGTGTTGTAGATCTTCGAGGCATAATTTTTGAAGGTGTTCCATATTTGAGGATGTTGTTTTTGGTCCTTACTATGTTTTGGCCAACATTGTTTGGTCCGCGTTGATAAATTGTTTATTGATTTGGGTCGACAGTTTGTACATATTTTATATTCTCATAATAACATGTAGTTGATGTTATTCTTAGTTGCAGATATATATGATCAATTGTTTATACCATTTGATGGCATGGTGTGCAATGTATGTTGTGTGTTGTGTGTGATAATGTTCTAATATTTTGGAGGCAGAAGTAAAGTCTGAAGAAGAGTGAGCAGGTGAAAGTGTTTATGTGCTTAATCAAAACTGTAATAAGGAATTAGAAGATGATAGTTTCTTAGTTCAAAATCTTCTCGATGTAATCTGAATGTGACTATAAGATAGTGAGTCTTCTTTTGGGTATTAATCCTTTTGTATTTTAGCAATGATCTCTAGGCAATGTGCTTGAATGCATGTGCATTCCCCATTTGTAATACTTTTAACAGTGTATAATCTTGTGGATTAACCTCCACTGTGGTTTTTCCCTTAACAGGGTTTCCACATAAAATATCTTGGTGTTATGTGTGTTTTTGATGTGGTGATGATTTATTATTTCATGTTTATTTATGAGATCTGAGAATAAGTTTAATTTGTATAATTTTCATGACAATTGATTCATACCCCCTCTCAGTTGTTTGCCCTTGTGTTGCCAACACCTTTCTACAACTTTGAGTCTTGGAGGCATTGTTCCTTTTGAATTGTTAACCCTTGTATTAGTTTCCTTGGATTTAACTGGCTCTGATACCAATAATTATGTAGAGGATAAAAAGGATGCAAGGATAATGATTTTAGATTCCTATTGACTCTACTAAAGGTGTTCAAACCCTATCTTGCAAGATTTTGAGAAACTTTCTTCTCTAGGTTCAAACCCTCAACAATGTCCTAATTGGGATTTTATTGCAACAACACACATTCTTATGTCTATTAGAATTCTTACACCTTTAATACACTGTATAGGTTCTACTCAACTCCTTACTTTCTATGAAAAACTCAAGAAATATGCTTTTTCACTAAACACTCAAAGACCTAGGGTTTTGGCAATCTTTTAGGACAATAATCACACATAGACCTACATATCTCACACATACAATAGATTAATAAGTTTTACCTTTTTGGAAACCTGGGAAGTAACCTAAGGAAGGGTTTTGTAGAGTTTCATCAATTTCCAACCATGCAAACAAAACATATGAATTTATTTCACTCGCTAGAAACATTAGCTTAGTAACAAGGTAGTCAATAGTTATTTTGTCATATCTTGCCAAAAACTTCATGAAATTTAATGAAACTAATTGAATTTGAACCTGTAAGAAAATAAATATCCAACCATCCACTTCTAGACTTATAGATATTTCATACAAGGTCGTGCAAGGCTATTTTCAAACTATAATTACAAAAAAATAAACAAAAATGGTGAAGAAACAAGGTATTTCAGCCAAAAAATCCTTTCTAGCTTATTGGATCTTGTATTCCCATTCATTCAAGGTGAATTAACATTACCAAAATAGTTTCCATTGAAATTACATGATTTTCCTTCAAAAACCTAAATGTAACCTAATGTTGTATGCCTTAAACTTGCAAAATATGCAGTTTTTAACCTAGACATGATAACAAAACATGAAAAGAGACCTTACAAGGTCACTCATGGTCTTCTAAGACCTTATTAGACTCAAAAAACCAAAAAAAGAGTTGAGGAACAAACCCCAAACCTCCACAAGCAAATAATCACATAGAAAATTTAAATTTGCATTTTGGTAGGAAAAGGAAAATTTGAATTTCTAGGCCTATTTACACAACTTAAACCATTTGACATGATCCAAATGGACTCCCTAAGACCTAAAATAACAAAAATAATACTCTTAACATCAAAATGAGCATAAACACATCACTAGAGTGATGCTCCTACATCATAGTGTAAGAACTTTAGACAAGCTTGGAGTGGATAAGAGTGAAATTCAACCTAATTCTTTATTTATTTGTGGATTTGATAATGTGGGAAATCAACTACTTGGTGCAATAACATTACCTATTCAAATAGGAAAAGTGGCATTACAAACTCCTATTCATGTTATCCCTAAAGAGCTCTCATACAATATTCTCTTAGGATGACCTTGCATTAATGAAATGAATGGAGTCCTTTCAACACTTTACTGATTAATGAAGTATACATATCAAAACAAGGTCTACACAATTAAGGCTAATATTTAATCTAAAATTTGTTTGCAAACTTAAAAAGGCATGAAAATTCCTTTGAAAATATTGATAGCAACTGCAAAAGTTGAGCCTATACAAGAAGAAGAGAAAGAAAAGTGTTTATCATCAATCACAAAGTTATTGGATGATGATTGGGGTTCATTGGATTTTACACCTACATTCATGGGAGAATATAAGATCACACCAAGAGAATAAATAAAAAGTCAAAGAAACAATAGTAATATCAACACAACATGAAGAAGAATCATCACAAGCATCCAAGTTAACTTTTAATAAGGAAGAAGACACAAATTATATACCAAATTATGATGAATTTGATCATGAACACTTGCCATCCTTGAAAGAAATGGAAGCTCTTTATGGAAGATTAAATCAACTTTTGAAACAACTTGGCTATAATGGAAACAAATGTGGTGTGAAAGAACAAGGAATTCATGTCCCTATAGAGCCTAACATCTAAGAAATAAAAAGGGGTCTTGGATATTGTCCTTCAAAAGCATAAAAAAAACCTTGAACACTCAACATCAACACTATCATGGAAGATTCTCCTAAGAAAATTATTACAATAAAGCATCTTGATTTAATAGATATGACAAACGATGATGAACCATTGGATTATCTTCAACATCATTAAGCTTTGACCAAAATTTACCAACTTATCACCACAAATGAAGATTTACTTGTACCTTAAACAATAAGAGATATTTTGGTGAAGAAAAGAATGTTGAACACCTAGAATACTGAGAGGGGGGTGAATTAGTATTCCTTTAAGCCATTTAAACATCTGAAAATTCAATCCACATAGCATATTCAATTTGTAGTAGGAATGAAAAGAAAGTAAACAATCATTAATATCACATAACACATGAACACCATATCACATAAATTGGCGATGTTTGATGAAATATGATATTATTTTTAATAAACTAGCCAACCAAATTTAATAGAGAACATGAATTTTTTTTCAAAATCTTCTTGTTTTCATATGGAAGATTGTGTGTTGGCAGAAACCCTCAGGAAGAAACAATGGCCTGTCATATTCTTGATCCCACTTCTTTTATCATTCTTTGAGAAACTCAGTAGTAATTTGTCTTTTAAATTGGAAAATTCAATTGGCTTACCATTATGTTAAGAGTTGAATATTGTTTCCATTTTACATAAAAAGGTAAGCAATAAATTTATATACAAGAAATTTGAGGCATTCAAAGTAAACAATTAACATCTTATTTGTTATTTTAGGCCTTATTTGTTGATATATGAGCATTGTTTATGGAAGATCATATGTCAACAAACACACTTTGAAAATAGTTCAACAAAGAGCTTGACATCTATTAATGCTTGATTGAGATAATGTCAACTTTTCTTTGGACAACATTTGATTTTGCATGATATCATTTTATTGGACGATTTTATTTTTCCTTATTTTTTCCCCTTTAGTTGTAATCATAATTTCAAACATATTTATTTGAAAGATAGACATCAATATGATTAATAATATATTAATAATATAATTATAAATTAATTATTAATTATATAAATTTATTTTTATTTACATAAATATTATTACTTGTTTCTTTTATTATGCTAAAGGCATTCTCTATATAAACATAACCAGCTGTTTTTAATGATCGACAATTGAGAATGTGGTAGAATAATGGAACTGACCATTGAAAAAGATTTCACCATTTGGTGAACCCGATATAAAATAAATTAAAATAATATTAAAAAAATAAAACACTTTATACAAAGAAATAAAGTAAAGAATCAGATATTCTTTCTACATTTCCACTAGAAAATATTTTTTGTGTTCATATAATAATGGACAAAAACCAAAAACAAAGAAAAAAGAAAGAATTAGATATTATTTCTAATTTTCCACTAATACAAAGTGTATAAATTATTTTAGTATTATTATATATATTGTTTTGTATAATATGTTGTTATAATTTTATATTTTCTATATATATATATATTATAAAATATATATTTTTGAATTTTTTTAATTTAATATTATGAAATAAAATTACATTTTATATATTTATATAACAAATTATGATGAATTTGATCAATATTTCTAGATATTATATATTTACGCCAAAGGCGTTCCCTATATAAGATTGAGGAAGCTAGTTTTGTCTATCAACAATTTACATTAGACTGGACGACCATAGAATTAATCCTGACCGTTTGCATATTTTATATTTTTTCCATAGTACAATCACTTGCGGTTGAAGAGAATGCCACTTAATTGATCAAAGTCGTTGGCGGCCATTAAATGAATAGCAAGGAAGAGCATGGTTTTGAGGGTTTCAACTTGAAAATGTAGGCAAACGAAGATCTTAGAATCGCGGCTGGGCTCTGTAACTCAAAAACTCTCATAATGTTTGTTTGAGAGCAATCATGATTAGTAAGCCTCCTGACTGTCGTGCAAGATAAATGCTGACAATATGAGCTCGGCAATATGTTCTCGGTGAGTGAAAAAAATGGTGAACGGGGAAGAAAAACCAGCGAATTAGTACAGCAAAAATTTGACGGCTGCAATTCTTTCAATCATCCTGCTTGCTATGGATATGCTCTCTCAGTCGTGGATATGCTTTTTCAGGTTGGATCGATTCGTAGAAGGAACGTCGAACCTCCAAACTCATCCTCGCTGGTAATGACCTTTCACTTATCGAATTTTGTAGCGTGAAAATAATGTTTGGACGAGGGTTTTAGAGTATGCTTATTAAAACACAATTTACGGGCAAAATCCTAACAATGAGCACATTTAGGTTTTAACATTACGGCATCCATGATGTGACCCAGCCAATATCTTGAAGTTATCTATGTTTAGACACCTTACTCTAAACCCTAACTCGCTTACTAAGATTTTTTGGATTAATACACTAATTAATTTATCTTTCAGTTTCTATAGGCAAACTCTAAGCCATTATATCAAGCATAATCCAGATATCATTACTTGTCAAAAATAGAGTTGATACTAGCTGTCACTTTAACAGGCATTATCATTTGTAAAGATGCCCGACCTTAATTTATTTTGGTTTATTAATGTCATTTTGGTATCTCTACTGGTATTTCTCTTGTCCATGATAACGGGTTTTGGGTATATGATATTCAAGTCCTCTTGGACTTGTGCCCTTTTGAGAATTTTTCCAGTGACATTTTGGATCAAGGTTTCTTAGCGATGAGTACTACAGAAGTTATCTTTCAAAATTGTAAGTGTTATATTGTGAAAGAATGCACTAGATATTGCCACTGTTGTTAGCTAATTTGATGTTTTTGGTACCTTTGTAGGTTCAAGGTCTGTGGCTAATTTGGGTGAAGTCATAGGTAATGTGTCAAAGAGGCCATTTTACACTACCTTGGAGAAAGAGGAAATTGGAGATAAGGAGATAGAGTATTTATTAAACAGAAACAAAAATTCTGCCTCAAAGCCCATGTTATTGATGGGAAAGTTTGGATGTAATCAGTAACAATGACAATCTGTCTATGGGCACTGCTGATATCCACTGAAAATGAGACAAAGCATTGGATTTAACAGTTTCTAAGGTGGTATTGCAATCACATCAAATTTGAACAGTAGAGCACAGTTGACAAATCTTTCAATCCTAAGCTAGTAATCAAGTAATCAACTGACTTTCAGGTCTAGACTAGAGAAAAAATTGTAGGTACAAAAATTTTACAAGATTGAAAACACATTAGATTTCCACAGTCACTCTTATTTTACGAGATGTTTTTAAATGACACAGATTTCAGAAAAGACTAATTATTTTAGTTGCAAAAGCTCATTTGTAACAGAATTGAGATGTGGCAATAAGCCATGTCTCCGCCAGTCTTTTCCATGGACATCATTTAATTTGAGCCTTTAGCAACTCCTTTGCAAATATGGTATTATTCATTTGAAAGAGAGGAGATGACATGGTAAAGGAGCTTTTATTTAAGAGAGCTACATGCAATAATTGACTGTTTAAAAAAATCCTCATTCGAAGTGAGTTGGATGTTACTCAAATATAGGAAGAAATGATGATAAATATGAAGCCAAAATTCCAATCCTGAATCCTAACCACATATAAAACTAATTCCACGAAAAATTGTATGCCAAGAAATGTTGATCTTGCACTGTGCATATATGCAAAAGCATTAAACACAGAAACAAGAACTATACTCCAATAGGTTACTGATGTCCTAAGTTGGGTCTAGCTTCATTTCATCACAATTTTTTTTCTCAATTATAGTAGCATCAAACATAGCACTCTTGTGCCTTAAATCAGCAAAAACAAGCCCACGACCTTCACAAAACTTTTGCACAAAGTTCAATAAAGAATTTTTTTTGTTCGTACCACTCTTTAATGATTTCTAATTGTAATTATTTTTCTTTGTAGTTTATGTTGTGTGGATGAGATTTGAAGTAACTTGAAGTTTCCTATTGCATACTGGAATGAGGTAGGTGTGGATTTGTCAGATGTTGTAATTGCAACAACCTTACTAGACATATATGCAAAATGTGGAAGCATAGACAAGGCACGTAAAGTGTTTAACAAGGAGTGTTGATTCAAAATATCAAGAAAAAAAGTTTTAGTTGTATCTTGCACAGGGAGAATTACTTGTTGAAGGAGAAATATTTAAGCTATTTCATCATATGTGCCATGTTTCTACAATATCAGTTTCCACTATCTCTCAAATTCTTCCTTTGTACAACTTTGGGATCATGTAAAGTTTAATTCTTCAATGGATTTGTTGTAATGTCGAATCAAATTTCTATTTTATTAGGGTTTATATCTAGATAATTTTAGATGATCAATGATCTATTTGACATTACACTTCGTGAGATCTGTGTGAAAGTGGAAGCACAAAAACCAACATTACATGTGAAAACTTTTTAATTTATTTTTGGTTGGGCTGATTAGACTTTACATCAAGAATCTAGTCTCAAGAGTGTTGATTACATTTTTCAATATTAGAAACTGGAAGTAAATCATTTCCTCGTATTCAATCCAAAAACCTTCCTTTCTAAGAAATATCCTTGTACTGATTGGGATATTTTGACTCTTCACTCTACAACATTGCTCTTCAGTTTTCAATTTCAGTGGAAAAATGGTTATGTGCCGAGCATTTTTCATTTCTATCAGATGTTGCAATAAAACTTGGACCTAGATTGGGTAAAATCATTAATACTAAAAATATAAGAGCATAATTTCTCAGACACGGCCTAGTTCTTTTAGCCACAAAATCACCAATTTTTTTCATATACTCTTCATTTTAAGGAATGAGGTTTCTAGGTGCGTCGAATTCCCATGTTATTCTTGTCATGGTTTTGAGTCAGGAGATCCTATCCTTTAATTTTCCCGCCAATCTTTTATTTACGAATACAACATTTTGTGGAAAATATCAAAGTTCAAGTTGCATTTTACATGCCATTTCCTGTACTTTAAAATGAAACATTAAATTTCATACGGAAGGAACATAATGGCTTATGTTCAGTTACGCCAGCTAACTCCTATTACAATGTAGTTTAACTGTTTTACAGTGTAGTCCACAATTTATTGCACACACCCCTTTTTTTTGCAATGCAGGTAATATTTAAAACAAATTTCAAATAACTTACACAATCCATTTGAACAAAGCTAAGAACAATTTTTCTTTTCACAAACTGTGAGTACTGCACTTTTAACCATGAATGAATATTTTCTGGCACTTTTAACTGACAATTTCTAACCTTTTTTTTTCATATTTAGATTTCTTATAAATAGATATATGTAGCTTTCTCCATTTTACCATCAATGGCGTGCCGCGCTGCTCAGGGGATGCACGGCGATCAAATAAATCTCCTCTATTCATATTTATGGCGCTAGTTTTTAGCAAGGATTTATGTAGTACAAACCTTTATGGATAGTAAGTTGCTAAATATAGGTGAACATGAGAAATACTAGTTCTCCCCTGCTATAACAACTTGTATTTGGCAAATCTTTTCATGAAATTTTTGAATTCAATATTGAATCTTGTTGTGCCATGGCGTGTCCCAATTGCAGAGCGGATTGAGATTAAATTTTATCTTGCATTTCAGCTGATACTTGGTACTTGAGTACATATAATTTTCATTTTATTTTTGCGTCTTAATTTTCTTGCATGAACTTGACTCTGTTTCCTGCTGCTTCTGTGGCCCCTTCACCCTAAAGACACTGGTCGGAAGTGTGGATTGCTCTTTGTTGATGCAGTGCCAGAGCTCAACAAAAAAACAAAAGTTAGTAGTTAAGCTACAATTTATCCTCATTATGCATGTACTCTATTACAGCTACAACATGTGACAAAATTCCTCTATTGTTTATCCAACGATGGATTTCTACACCCTGTTCCAAAGCTCCCATTTTGGCATAGGCTGGGAGGATGCTGACAAAGGTTTCACGAGTATGGCTTTACACCTGCCAATCGCATTTGGTTGAGATTTTCCAACTCTTTTTCAACAAACAAATTTTATGTACAACCTGCAAACATAGCATTCCATGAGATCACATTTCTTTGACGCATCTAGTCAAATGCTTCACATCTTGTATATGCTTCCACATTTTGCATACACTATCAAAGCATTTTCCAACTATAATATCTGATAACAATCCACCACCTATTGTGCAAAATCGAGATTCTATTGATAGATAGAAGGAAATATTCGATACTCACAAAAAACTTCATTCATAACCTTGATCATTTCCTACTCAATGGACTTGTTTCGCCAATTAAACTCAAAAAATTAATGGATCTCAAGTTTTATAATAAAGTATTTCAATAATAATTTATTATTTCTTTTGATAAAAGAGACAAAGGTCAATTTTAAAATATAACTCACTTTATTGTAAATTGACTTTATAATTTTCATAAATATTTAAGACCATAACTATCTAAAAATTAATTATTTTCACTATAAATGGAATAGTTCTCTCTCTCTCTCTCACTTATCTATATATCTATCCCTCTCTCCCTCTCTTCCTTGTCTATATCTCTTTGCCTCTCTCCCTCTCTCCCTATTACATAACATGAGTCTATTGGTAATGGAAATTGATTATCATTCCGATTTAAACATTTTTGTTTTAATCATGTCTAAATATTAGTAACTGGATGCATAGATGATTTGAAACTACTTGGTCCATTTACACCTTTGTTGCACAAACATCATTTCATAAATAACCTACCAACTGACCTCATGTACTACATGAATTTATAAAAAAAAAAAAAACTTTTCCTTATTGACATTCCTCACCTCTTCGACGTACCCATTGCACCCTAAGGTGCGATTGCTAGTTAATATTTATATACACTATAAGTTATTAAATATAAATATCATACAACTTTTTACATATATTATTTTTTATTATATATTCTTTTATGGTATTTATTCTTTATTTTAGATTATATATATACTTTTTATAATATTCTTAATTTAATATTATGAAATAAAATTACATTTTATATATTTAACTATTTTTATCATAATACTATAAAATTTAGTTATTATATATTTAATATTTATATACACTATACATTATTAAATATAAATATAATTTAACTTTTCACATATATTACTAATTAAATATATTAGAAGTTTAATATTTATCAATATTTATTTTTAAATATATATTATGTTTATTGATTTAAAATATATTTAATTTCTATTCATTATTACATATTATATGAAATATAATGCATATTATTAAATATAAATATTATATACATACACTCTCTTTTCCTCCCATCTTATCTCTATCTATCTACCTCTACCTTGTCTCTACTACTTTTCTCAATCACCTCCTTATCTCTCACTCTTGCACCCTCTATATATTCCTCTCTCTACCTCTCTCTCTATATCACTTCCCATATCATTATCTTTCTATCTCCCCATCCCGCCCTCTCTCAATGTCCCCCTCTTTCTATCTCTATTTCTCCCTCT
>VDFB02289804.1:0-11922 GCA_007258455.2 Sequoia sempervirens | reverse complement strand
ATGTGTCTGAGCGAGCAAGTGCTCAATATGGTCTTGGCCTCCATCCTGATCTTAATCTATATTCTGTGGATAACACTGCTGTTAGAGTGTGGTTGTGGTTCGTTATGGCCTTTCCTTGTATGTCCTTGAACAAATGTGATTTCAATTTTTCTTTTACACATCTTTTATAAAGGAGTTTTCAATAGAATTGAACAAATTGAGATATTGCCCTTTGGCATGAAGCTGTAATCTGTCTGGAAAATGTTTTTTTATGTTGCATGTTTGTTCTGAAACTTTGCAGTATACTCTCTATGTATACAAAACGTAAACAAAAAATTGCTTTCATTTTTTAATGCCTTGATATTCTTTTTCCCAACAACCATAAGTAATAATCTTAGTGTAAGAGTCATTTTTTTTTTCTTCAAATTAATTAAAATAAAGTTTCATTTCTTTCTTCTCTGGTATACCTTTGATTTCTCCATGTTTGACCAGTAAAGTTGATGATTTTAATCACAAGAGACTTTGAGCATTCTGCAAATGCTAGCCCTAGATATAAGTTTTAATTTTGAATTGCTTATAATCGTTCATCTCTATATGGACTGTTTACAATGAGAATGGGTTGGCAAATGCAAGGAACAAAAAATATGTTTTTTAATCTTTTCAAAGCATGTAGCGAACCAAGAAATAGTTTACCTTGCTCGCTATACTGTTTGACTGAGATTATGTGCTAAAAGCAAGGTTACTGGCATTAAGTAGGCTATCTTCTATTGCTCAAATGCCAGGATGTGAAAGTTATGGGTTCTTTTGATGGCTGGACATATGGGGAACAGATGTCTCCTGAGAGTAGTGCAAGCTTCACAAAATTTTCAACGACGTTAAAGCTTCGTCCTGGCCGGTATGTCAATGTTGACCTCTGACATTTATCCCTTTTGACAACTTACATGCTAGTGATTTTTTGTGTATTATCACGATAGAAACCTGGAGTTTTTTTATGTTCCTATGGTTTCTAACAAGTATCTTTCTATGCAAAGGTATGAAATCAAGTTATTAGTGGATGGAGAATGGCAGGTCTCTCCAGAACTTCAGAGTGTTGGGGAAGGTGCAATGGCAAATAATCTATTAGTTGTGGAATGATTGGATAATGGAACGAGCAAACTTGCTTCGTTTTGTTTCATTTCAGATGGTTTAGCAATTTTGAGATAAAAGCAGCTAAAGCTTGAACTCTTTCAACTCTTCTATTGGCATATGTGAGGAATATTGCAGTGCAATTTATAGACTGTAAATTTAGGTGGATAACTTTCACTGCTTCCAACACGTAGTTTTATGAATGCAACATTTATAGAGAAAAAACATAATCTTAGTTCATTTCTCTAAGTTCTGGTTCCCATCCGAGTAGGGAATATTTCACCACGTTATCCACCATGTATGTATATTATGTCTACAAATGCAATATAAGTGACACTCATCATATGGCAACTTGAGCTGTGATTTGTTCTCTGTTTTTTCATTCGAGATGTTCAATGTTTTTCTTTCTGAAGCAATTTCCACCATGCAGTCCTTAATTAATTCCACTTTTCGTGAAACTGTCATATGCTGTCAAGTACGAAGAATGCACATAAATGAGTAGCTACAAATATGAAATGACAATTACTCGTAACTTAGGAGCAGCTTGATAAATATAACTTCCACAAACCAATCAATAGTTCGACATTCTTATGCAAGGTTGACAAGGCATTAATCTTTTCGTTTTTTTCCAGATTCATTCTCCTATGGTTCCTGTAAGATTGCGAAGTCTTGGAGAATTGATGTGCAATTTTGGTTTCACCTTTCAAAACTGCTGTTTGTAAGGGTCATAATATATTTAGCCGATAGGCTATATATGGTGTGAGGTTTCGGCCTGAAACCTGTCTCACGCCGTCATACTACTAGAGGTTTGGATGAAACAACTTACAGTTTCAGGCAACTAACATTCTCACTGCCAAACAACCAACATGTTATAAATGCATTAAATGATATGGAATTTGGTGGACGGATAGTCAAATCAATTTACTGAGGTAAAATATCTAACCTCCAGCGGTGTTTGGATGTCCCTTTGAATCAAGCACATCCTATGAACTATCTCTTTGCTCATCAATTTGATTGTACTCCATTCACTGTTGCTGGTAAATGCATTTATACAAATTACTGTATACCAACGCCTAGTAGGCCTACAAAAAGAATGAATCGAATGCATATAAACAAAATAGCTTTCAACAAGATTACGAAGCAGAGTGGAAGCAAATTGAGGAGACTGCACACATGCCATACCAGCAAAAGGCATTATAACAATCCACGGTACTTTCCGCCATTATTTCTCAGCAATATTTATACTAAATTTTTCATTGCTATACACATGTAGTTTCTGTAATCGCTTTTAGACCACCGCGATTCTGTTTTAAATGCTCTCAAATCGTTTTTATAACTGTTTTAAAAAATTTAACCTTTTAAGCCACTAAAGTGGCGATGGTGGTTGTGTTAATTGAAGCCATTTCTTTATGAAAGATGGCATTTTAGGGAAAGATATGGTTACATTGAATGCTATGCTGGAATGGTGTCTAGTATGTAATCCAAGCTCTCTGCTGCTCCCTGCCATACAGGTAGACATTAGATATGTATTAATGTGAGAAAATCAAGGAATAGGTCACTCTACCCTTTAAATAATTTAGCTTTGCTAAGTGATTTCTCTCTTCCCCACCTCGTCTCCATCAGCTCGAGGTTTATCCTTAGGCACTCTCTTATTCTTTTCATGTATCTTATTTGATGTTTTGTATCTGCTTCCTCTCCCTTTTGATTTCCTTCTCCCTCTGTGCAGCAAGTTCCCGTTTACTCTCTCTTTTATCCTTCAATTTCTCATCTCTTATCCCTTCTCTATTCCTCTACCAATCTAGCCACCACTTTATGTTGTTTTCTCTCTTCTTCTTGCATTTCTTTCTCTAACCTAGCCTGTCTTCTCTCTTCAGCCTTTCTCTAGGCTTTTTCTCATTGAGTTTGCACACCAGTCTGCCTGCAGCTGCTTATTCACTCTATTCATAATGAACACAACAAAACTACAATATTTTTGTAGGCGTCTACACAAAATACGTGGAACATGCTGCTCAACATAACGTGGGATTCATGGACCTAAAACGTGTCTTCTCCCTGTGTGGGTACCTGTGGAATAAGAATATCCCAACAAATAGGGAAGGTTTCTTGACTATATAGTTATTTATTATTAAATTAGCCACCTTTGTCAGCAAATAATAGACTACATCATTTCCTTTTCTTCATTTTCCTCGCCTTTTCTACTTTTTCTCAATAACTTTCTTTGAAATTAAAAACACTACTTATATATCTACTTTGTTTGGCCCATTTTGTCATGGACAGAAATTTCTGATACCACTCATTTTCTGCGATAGTGAAGAGAAAAGCATTTGCACACGAAAATCTAAATTTGGTATTATGTTAATATATTTTCTTTTCTTCCCTTTCATACCTAGAGACACAAAACTTGGGAATTATTGTTTCAACATATTATGCTATTTAAAATTTAAATGATGGTTGTTAATAATTCATAGAGAAAGAAAATTAGAACACCTAATTTATCTTAATTATTTTTGGAGAAGAGAAAAATTAAATTGTAGTAGTGGATATGTTGAATTAGATCAACTAATGGAAGAAGCATAAGAGTCGTGATGTCTAAAGGAACTATAATTTTGAAGTGGGTTTATTATTTCAACTTCTTTTATGACAATATATGTGTTTTTTAAATGGTTAATTTGAAATTTCAAGTTCATATTTATTTTGTAGGAAAAGAATTGAAGGATTTGATACATGTTCTTTCAACGCAATCATTTTATGAAGTATAAAATGGTATTGAGAAGTTTTCACAAGATAATTATTTCTTTGAATTAAGCAATTTGAAAAGTATTCTACACTCTAATAACTATTTTGTAAGTATTGGTCAAAATATAAATGTACAATTATAAAAACTCTTGTAACAAAAGAAATTAATTTTGTTGCAGTTTAGAAAGAAATGTTTCTTGACTAAGTTCATCTTCATTGAAGCCTTCATTCATATTCACATCTTAGCACCTAGATTATTATTTTTGTCATCTCTTCAACAAATGCAATAAAAAACTTTAAAATGACAATTCCTTAAAATTGGTATATGTACCACAATAACCTACTTAGGTATATCAACATTAACTTGTTGATGTTATCCCATTTCCATGTATTTCTCTCTGTGTTAGTCTGTGTTAGTCTATGACTCACATCTATCCTCAATCCAACGTTTGCTTAAAACACGTTTTTATCTCATCATCATAAATAATGGCTCTTGATTTCCATAGTCTTTAGATCTCTTTGACATTTGAACTTTTCCATATTTGACTACTTGTCTCATCATTTTGGTTGTTTGTGTGTTTTGATGAAAAAGTCATTTTTTTACATTTTGTAGTCTATACCAACAGAAACTTTGTAATGAATGTCATTAATGAATCTATTTCATGAATTAAGAATAAACGATATTTATTCAATCTTTAATGTAGGAAGCATTTACTTTTTTCAGTGCTAAATTTAAACTACAATCATACATTATTAAATGTGATCATATTTTTTATTTATTTCATGTTTATGTAAATCTTACATTCTTTCAAAATGTATAATTTCTTTGGTTGATCTGATATTATAATAAGCATTTGTAGACTAAAAGGTCACTCAATTTTAAATCTCCAAATATGTATTAAAAATATTTTGCATATTTTGCAAACAAGATTGTATATATTTTAAACCACACTTTCTTTCCATGTTTACTTATATATATTTTTCTATCGGCGTAACCCTTGCACCCCTTTGGGTGCAAGTGCTAGTTAGTTAACAAGGCTAAAGATGAGATTGGCAGATGGCAGTCTATATGGGTGCATTTATTGCTGCTAAATGACTTGATACTTTTATTTTTTAATCACTGATCATGAATAGAAGAGAATTGTAGATACCCGAAATTGTCTTAGGCTGTAAGTGATGTTTTAGCACCAAATATCATCATTTTCTAATGATTAAATAATGTTTCAATTATTTAATTATTATCATTAATGTATATTCTACTATTAATTATATTCTACTATCATTAATGTTATTTAATTAATTCACTTTATCATTAATCTTCTTAAAAACATCAAAATATCTAAATTGTCAACTGAAAAATTGAGATTAATCATAAAGGAGGTAAAGAATTAGCATAGTAATCACAAAACAACAACAAAACCTAAACACAATATGAATCATCTAATGGAGTACAAATCAACACAAAGAATTGAATTATTAAAGCATTATACTTAATGTTGTACCCAAAATTATTTTTTTTTGGCATTCTGTATAAATTGAGCTAAATCTTGTAAAAATGCCATGTTAAGTCAGTTTTAGGTCAAACCAATCATAGAATCTTGATGGGTTTCTGTCAAGGAACACATGTGCAAAATTCTGAAATTTTGAAAATTAGGGTTTTTTCCCCTATTTTCAGGGAAATCCCCCGAAAATAGGACCTTCCCAGAAATGATCGAAAATGATTTTGATAGGCTTAAAAAACTTCACGATCACATCGGTCAAGTCAGAATCATCAAAAGACATGTTTTACTCTGGTGGGTCTATTTCTCTTTTTCAGGAACAAAGTTAAGAGCTCCACAGCCATTAATGGCAGATTGGCCAGTACCAGGTGCTGAAAGTTAAATTCCAAAAGCTTCAACGACGCAACCATGGCGGAAAAGGTCAAAAATAATGCTGTTTGATGAAGGAGATTCCTGAAAGTGAAAAAGGTCAAAATTTGACTAACTCTGGAGATGTTACGAAGGGGAGATTGCTCACATGTTGAAAAGGCGCCTTTTTCAAGCAGGGGCGCCCATGATCTTTGAAGGTCAAATAAAGTCAGTAAGATCATCCGAAGCAGTCATTCTCAACGTTTGATTGCTGGCTCAACAGTGAAACAAACATCCAGATCATCCGATGAACAGATCACTAGCAATTGCTGATGAAGCAAAAAGAGGCAGTTGAGGAAATATCAGGAGACCACAGTTAACGGCGAAGTTATAAGAAAAAAGAGCCTTTTCAAAAGAAAGCGCCTTTGGACCGTGATGTCGACTAATGACAAAAGGCTTCCCTGTGATAACCTTCTCACCCCAAATAGATCTCTTGAAACACAACTCAGCATCAATGTCTGTCAGAGCAATCAACAGATAATTTGGATCAAAGTAGGCAACTTGTCAGATAAAAATAATCAAGCTAAAAGTCAAAAGCGCCCTTTTCAAGGAGAGGCGCCCTTGAATAAAGGAACCCTAATTTGAGATTCAGATTTCCTGAAGACAGTCATTTTTGGCGAAGCAGAGCTAGGAACCTAATAAGACATCAAGTGAAAACATCTGACTCTCCAATCAACGAGAAATCCAGTTCAAGGCACGAGAGGTCATTTCAAATAAGCTGAAGAACGAAGATTGAAAAATCACTAAGGCATTGGCAAAAGCGCCCTTTCTTGGGAAAGGCGCCCATTCTTTTGGAGCCCTAAACTCAGTTTTTATCATACAGTCTCCCAAGCACTTCTTTCCAGTATGGATCCAGCTCCGCAGTGAATGTGTCCGTGACGTTTCAAGATCAACAGACAACGCCAGATTCAGGATCAAACAGGGGGTTTTCAGGAGAAGAAATACTAAAAAACTTGCAAAAGATGAAAAGGGATGCCTAAAAGAAGTCAAAGGTCATTTGTTGACTAAAGTCAAAAGCTTTTTGAGTTAAAGTTGGCTAAAACGCTCCACGATTGGTGGAAATCACCTTTTTAACTTCAGATCAAACTCAAATCACCTTTTGAGCTTGTGTTAGGTCCCCAAATTTGTGGATCTGAAGCACAAACATATATATTCAAGGAGATGGCGTCCCCTTTTCATTATTTCATTGCAGATTCAAAGACAAAAACAGCCACAAGCTTTCAAGTACGCCATTGAAGATCTGAAGGAGGTTTTCATCCGTTCTTCATTTTTATTTGCAGATCTGAAGCAGGAAAAGATTGCCATTTTGAAGATTGGGTCAGAGATAGTTTTTTTGAAGATCAGATAAAACTTCCAATCCACCTTCTGTCTTTTTCCTCTCTTCTTGTCTTAGGTTTTCTTGCATCTGACAGAAAAAGCAACAGGCTACATCAGATCAGATCAGCTGGGTAGATTCAACATCATTTTCCGGAGAAACCCATCTCGACAAATTTTCCAAAATCAGCAAACTTGCTGCCCCTATTTTTGAGGGTTTTTCCGAAAAAGTTTCAGAATCCAAATTCTGAGGAACTGGGTTTGTTCAGCATTGAAGCACAAACAAAACCCATGTGCCATATTTTTTCCAGAAAAATACTTCTCGGTAGGACGCTATTTTTAAGGGTTTCCGAAAATCATCTGAACTAGGTCAAGCTTACAGTCAATCTTCAAGTTTTTTAGGATGCAGTACTCCCAGGTGCAATACGAGACCAAGACGGTCTTACTCCATGATTACCTGAAAACAGTTGACACAAATCTACACCAAGTAAATCCAGTGGTCGATTTGGAGCAGCTAGAAGGCATGAATCAAATAACATTGCAGAATATTGAAGAATCCGGGTTGCTACAGGCCGCATCAATTCCCATCACACTACAAAGTGTAGAGCTTGTAATCGCTTGTATCAAGCATTACAACCCTACCACCAGAGAAATCAGAGCAGCAGATGGAAGAATTGTTTGCAGTTTAAAACCTCAGGATATCGAAAGATGTTTTGATATTCCATCACATCCTAATAGCAAAGTCATATCATTGACGGAATGTGAAAAAGCATTTGAGACAGCTAAGGACAAATGTCAAAGGATTATGGCCAAAAAATGGCTAAAAGTGACAAAGGCAAACTTGCCTAAGCCGTTGGGACGAGGAGAATGCAAAGATGAGTACGCAGTGTTAATCACTCTACTCAATAGAATCACTGGAGAAGAAGATGGTCGTCAATTTCAGCCATGGATGTACTATGTCATCGCTAAAATCATTGGCAGAAGGGAATACTATGACTGGGCCACTTTGATCAGTGACACACTCCACCGACAAATCACTAGGTATCTGGAAGCTCATAGGTTCCACATGTGCTCTTACCTGGTATACTTGATCGCCTTCCAAGGTGAATTCAGGTTATTGAACAATGTAGGAACCTTAGGTGTGCAGAAGGTTCACGAACATTTCACACGTCTTGAGTTTACTCAAGCGGAAAGGCACTTCAAGAAAATAAGTGATCACTTCACTATGCACACAATACGTGAGCTTAACCATGAGATGCACGTGCGTATTTCACAGACAGCCAGAGAGGCAATGGCGGATTGGGCAGATTGGTTCATCCAATTTCCCACGTTCTCCTACATACGCGTGTATGGCTACATTGGCCACCCTGCCATGCTACCAAGATACCCTTCAGATAGGGTAGTCTTCATGGAATTCCTGAGACAGTTGTCCGAGGTTCATATCCACTTGCGCTTGAAGAGGAAGACAGCTGTTAACTTTCCCGTTGAAATGGGACTGTATAGATGTGGATTCGTGGCAGATGCTAAGATGATGAGTCAAGAAACAGCGAGGTTTAACCTCAAGTATCTCATTGATAGAAGATCCTATGATCCCAGAGGACTCTATGTAGCACACCTTGAGCAACACTCGTCACATAAGTCTTCTATGGAAGATTATTGGGTAAATTGTAAAGACGAGTATGAAGTGCGAAGAAGGAACTACAACAGATTCAGACTCTCACAGATTGCTGATTTTATGTCAGCAGACATTGAGGGCCTCTCCGACGATGAAGGGGAAGTCATTCTCCCCTCATTCTTTGCAGATTCAGTTGACTCCCAACCGCTCCCGAGAGTGGATTGGTATGCCAAAGAAGACACTTCTATAGAAGAAAGAACGAGTAGAGTGGTTAGAAATAGCCAACACTCTATCTCGACAGCAAGAAATCAAGGAAGGTGATACCTCACAGAACAGAGCCGCCACAGGTTCAGTCTACACCACCTTCCACTTCAAGAAGGAAGCCCAGGCAGAAGCAATGGTGCAATCCTCCTCGAGGGATGAGGATGTCGAAGCCTAGAACACAGAGGACACCTGTGGAGAAAGCCACACATAGTCCCTACATAATCATGGGTACTGCTGCCCCGCAATCGTAGAGTAGAGAATCACCGCCTCGATTTAGAAGCGGTGGTTATCACAGAGGGAACCAAGCAGTTAGTGATGTTGAAGAACCAGTATCGAAACAACATGGAAGCAACAACAGTAGAAGCAGCAGCAGAGACGGTGCCTGTTATGGAAACAGAGCCGCCTACATCACCAGTATCACAACATACACAAGTCCTCATCGACTTGGATTCACCACCAAGAGACATTGCTCCAGCACAGTCTCACACTTCTAGCATTCAAGGGCCTCACGTCCCTCCTAGCGAAGTTCGCCGAGATTCTATTTGGCTTGAAGGCTTCCTAGGAAGAAAGAGAGAAAAACCCTCATATGAACTTGACTTTACCGAATTCGACCACGTCCCACAAGACACGTCGGCGAAGAAGTTAAAGAAACAAGTTCACATAGAAAGGAATGCAGAGTGTGAGATCATCATAGCGACGGCCGCTCCACCAGTAGAGAAAAGCATACACGAGGTCCAAGTCGAAGACTATACTTTGTCTCAACTTAACCTCGGGAAGACTACATGACAGGTGGAGGCAGACCTTCTTGGAATAGCTTCGGTGAGCGCACAAGAAAGGATGGCAAAGGATGGTAAAGAAAAGGCAGCCTTAAAGGCTGAAAATCAGAAACTGAGGTCTTACATAACCAGCTTGATACATGGCACATTCAACGTCTCAACCCTACCAGCAGGACTACTAGACCTCCCCGCCGAACAAAATCATCGGCAATTGATAACATTCGGCAAACACTTGAGAGATCAAGTGGAAGAGTTTGTTCTCAAAGGTAGATGTATACTGGCAAACCTATACCAGTTACGGGATAGAGCACATGGCCTTCGTGCAGAGATCCAGCAGTCAGAACAAAGGATTGCAGAAAGGAGGCTCGATGACGAAAGCACAATTTTAGATTTGCAATTGGCATATCAATCAGTATACTCTGAGGAAAACAAGCAACATCTTTTTGCTTGGAAAGAACAATTGGCGTACAAGGTGAAAGCCTATGACGCTCATTCAGTAGAGTTGATTGATTACAGACGGGTAGTTGCCACTATTATCAACTTCGCAAGAATGTTGGTGATATCTTTCCCTTGCATGGAATATCAGTGTGAGGGAGGAGAATACGTCGAGATGGTTACTGTACAGAACCAGTTCAGGGATGTCATCCGTAGTACCTTTCTTGATGATCCAGATGGTTGCAAGCTGGCTAAGGTAGCAGCTTTATCAACCAAGTTTGAAGAGGCAGCATCTCAGTGTATGGACTTTGAAAATCAGCTCACAATGGGTGAGGTCATGCTACGACGCCATGTCATCATTCTACAAAGCATTAATTCCCCAGAAGCTGATGAAGTCAATCAATGGATAGAGACACTGCTGATTAGTGGCGAATTATAAATGCACCAAAGAAGGACGCCATACCCCCTCCAAGTGGCATTTATGAGACTTGAGTTTGACTTGATGCTTCTTTCCAAGTCAGCTCAAGATGCTATTAAATATAGTTGGAGTTAACTTGATGCTTCTTTCCAAGTTTAACTCCACTTTCCTTAAATCATGCATTGTCAGATCCCACTAATTAAGGATGTCTAATTGGCTTCCATGATTCGTGGATCTTAGATCTCCACTAAATGTGGATGTCCATTTTGGAGGGATACTTTACATTTAAGTTCACCTTTAGTTTGCTTTCAGTCAATTGAAGTAGTTTCCAGTTGACTCTTTGTTTACTTTCAGTTAACTGAAGTAGTTTTCCAGTTAACTGCTTGTTCCCCCCTTTTAGGAATAAATCTTGCTAATTGATTGGCAAGAACTCATTGTTAACTCAAGGAGATTTTGGGGTTGCCCACTCCTTTGAGTTCTATAAATAAGAGCCTTGGGCTCATTATTTGTGGAACCTTTACTTGCTATGCAAAATTGCTGCGCCATTGTTGCCAACACTTTGAAAGCGAATATTTGTTCACTCTTGGATGAGAGTTCGTTGGATGATTGTAATTGTGCATGATTTCGTGCCTTTGCTCTCCCAACTTTTGTAATTCGTTGATGAAGCTTTGAAGAGGAATATCAGAAGGCGCTTGCATTTTGATCATCTTATTTGAGTTATGTCTACGCCTTGTGTCTAATAACTTGTTGTCTCATTTCCCTCCTCGGATAGGAGTCCCTCCTCCTTGGATATTCGTTATTGACAGTTATCGTTTGATGTTGTTTAATGTGTTGACTTCCAAGCTATACTTCGGATAGGAGTCCCTCCTCCTTAGCAAGCTCGTTGGCCAAGGCATCGTGATTTTGTTGTTTCTAGTAAACTATTTCTTACAGCTCATACCTCGGATAGGAGTCCCTCCTCCTTGGCAGATCTCAGATCTAGTTTACCGTGTAGAGTGTTTGCTTGTACCAACCTTATCCCGGTGTATACCCGAGAGTTCAGAGCCTCGGTCATATTCTCAGGAGACGGTGAATTCAGGTGATCCAACCATCCCATTCCCGCTCCTTTACCCTCATGCTCTGTTTATCTTGAAGGTATTGGATAGATAAAAGCTAGTTAGTCGTAGTTGAGATCTGCAGAAACCAGAGAAAAAGCTTAGCTACGGCGCATTGTGTTTGTGCACCCTTGTGTCCTGCCGCTGAAGCATAAAAAGATAGGAACTTTAGTTAACATTTCCCTTCCCTACGCATTGCTCCCAGCAGAGAGGGACTTCTCCTCTTTAAATAACGAAGAAGTGTTGCAAACCATTTGAA